>JAAOAJ010000245.1:0-74620 GCA_013781345.1 Fusarium coicis | reverse complement strand
GAGATCCTTTTTTTTTTTTTTTGACCCGTCAAAGTCAAAGGGGGCGTGGGAGAATTAAGGTAGGGCGCTAGTGGGAAGTGGGGGGCTTGTTGGATCTGATATTGGGATTGAGATTCTAGGGTAGGATTTTGAGGGATGACGATATTGGGATTAGGATATTGAGGGAGATGTAGAGGACACAAGAGTCTGTAGAAGGCTCTGAAGATAAGAACAGTTAGGTGTCTGAAGGGGAGGGGGATAATTGGTAAGTTGAGTGATTGTGAGATTGCATGTATGTCTATATAATTAGTAGAAGCTCAAAAGGCATATTGGACAGATACGAATGGCCTCACTTACGCACAGTGAGTAATCAACGGGCAAACCAATCAATGAACCAGTACGACGATAGACCAGAGAAATGAGAAGATTGGCATACTAGTTTTATCCAAGGATACCGAAACGAGGAAGCGACCACTGACACCTTCACTGTCACAATCTCACACCAGCTACCCAGCTACCTAGCTCTCATCCCTGACCTACACCCAAGCTTCCTTCATCGTTCGATCTCGCTCGGCAAAAGCTCAAGGAAACGGCGTTCGGATCACAGGAAGTTCAAACGTCACTTCAAAACGCTGGAGCCGCAACTCAACGCCTCGATTAGGATCTCTAACCCTTGACTGGTTCCCAACATGCGGCTCGTGTTTGTGGCTTTTGGATTCCTTGGAGATCTGCTAGTTTGTAAGTGGAAGGGGTGTGTACGTACATGAGATAGACGTGAGGTGCCAGCCTTGCGGTGCGATAAGGTAAGGTTGGGTGTTGAAGGCTGAGATGGGAGGCTGTTAAGACTGCGATGTTCTGGGAGGATGGGCAGAGGGACACTTGTCTTATAGAAGGCGAATGCTGCTCAGCGTGATACTGATGCTTAGAATGGGATTTATGAGTACCGGAGAGAAATTCGGGAATTAAAATGACCAAAGAGCATCTCGTGAGTGAGTTCGTTGATGATCGGGTTCCGAACATGTAAGCCACCTCCGATAGACAAGCACCGAAAATCTCCGAATTCATCATCGGAGTCTTATTGAGCAGAAAACAGCTTCAGTATAAATTAAAGATCCACCGATCAAGAATTCTATGATATTTCTATACAGTTTATAGCTACAAATCAGGGACAATACTGCATCGGGCATTGACTTGTACGGGCATTAATGGTTATCAACCGTGAAGCTCAGCTGACCATTCACAACATACCCGTCCAGGAACCCATTCAGATAACGAACTGACTTTTGTATCATCATAAGCTTTCTTCTCCAATTATATCATGACTTGTCGTAACGCACAATGTACACCGGCTTCCGATACGGAATCCGGAGACTTTGTTCGGTCTCCGTAACATCATCACCCACTGACCTCAACCATTCATAGCTCCAAGCCAATGCGGCCCCCAGTAAATGGCATTACCCATGCTATGTGCCCCTCCTCATCAATCAATCGCTCCCCCAGAGCCGCTTTGCCTTGGCTGGGAATGAGATGGGAGCTGTAATGCAGTGTCTGAGTGTTATTGTCTGGCGTTTTACGGCCCCCCCCACCTCCACCCGCAACGAAAAATACCGGCCCCTCAACCATCCATGTCATGAATCTAATCCCACTCTGGTTATAGACTGACGGGGACCCTGAATGGCTTCCCCTCCACTGCATTCCGGGTCATTGCAAAGCCGACATGACATTGAGAAACTCCACCCTTTGAGACAATGGTTTTTTCCATTGGGGTACACTGTAGAATGCTGGATAGCTTTTACTGTATCGTCCATAGAACAAGTTAGTCTCTCACTGGGCAACCCGCCCCAAGCCCCCAGGGGGTCCCGTAGGTTTGCTGTACGCCGTACGCCCAGGCGGGTTTGTCTCCCAACAGTTCTAGTTTCTAGCTTCAATCTTCCCCGCCAGGTGCCGAGAGCTGCTTGCCACCAGCCAACAGCAGTCAACAGTACCAAGTCAACAACCCACAAGGGGAAGATAGAAGTGGAGAGTCTTTGCAGATCCATTGAATTTGTACATCCCAAAGCCAATCCCAAGCTTCAGGTTGTGTCCGTACTTGTACTTGTGTTGATGACCTCCCACTTCTTTTTTCCCCTCTTGATGAAGACTTGTTCTCCTCTTCTGTCCTCCCTCTCCTCTCACCTTTTCTCAATCCTCAAAGTGGTAATCTAAGCTTAAAGGAAGACGAACGAGATTAATACCTTGTTCAACCCATCCACATAATTCATCTGTTCTGGTCCTCCTCAACCAAGAACGTCTTCCTTTTTACCTTATCTACCTCCTCATCTTAATTACAGACAGCACCTACCCTTCGACCCTTCTGTATTTTTAGCGCCTATACCACACTTGGGACACTTTTTTTTTTGCCTCCCCAACAGTAACAGCAGAAAAACACTGGAGGCCCAGCTCCCGTCCCGTCGGATCTTGTTTTTTCTTCGGCCGGAGCTACCCCTGCCCGTAAACTGCCCTTGCGCGCCCGCCACTTTGACCGGCTCATGACGACCTGAGAGCGACACGACTCAACTCTCTCAACCTGATCAAACTCCTCCTCTCCTCCTCCATATTTCGAATCTCCGACTTCTTTCTCTCGAATCCTCCTTCATCACCTCCTCCCCCCCTCCTTTCTTTCTTCCTCTACACACATAAACGCAGTAGCCATGACTGAGATCTCAGCTGGTGCCCAGGAGGGTGCCAATGGGCGGTCGGTGCCCTATGTCAATGGCAAAGCGTCGTATGCAGAGAAGTTCCATATTGCAGACCACTTCATCGGCGGCAACCGATTGGAGAATGCTCCTCCGAGCAAGGTCAAGGACTTTGTAGGCCAGAATGATGGCCATACTGTTATCACCAACGTAAGGACATCTCTTTCCCGCCAGAATCGGAGTTTTGGGGTTTAGAATTGGATCAATTCCGTCTACCCCGCCAGATCTGGACCTTGAAGCGATCGCAACGGTCTTGCTAACAGAAACTCTGCTCTACAGGTTCTCATTGCCAACAACGGTATCGCTGCCGTTAAGGAGATTCGATCAGTCCGAAAATGGGCTTACGAGACGTTCGGCGACGAGCGAGCCATTCACTTCACTGTGATGGCTACCCCCGAAGATCTGCAGGCCAACGCAGAATACATTAGAATGGCCGACCACTACGTCGAGGTTCCCGGCGGCACAAACAACCACAACTATGCCAACGTCGAGCTGATTGTGGATATTGCTGAGCGCATGAATGTCCATGCCGTCTGGGCTGGATGGTGAGTTGGCTCCCAGCGACTTTGTCTCGCTGCGATTTCTACATATATATGGACTAACCAGATATTCAGGGGTCACGCCTCAGAAAACCCAAAGTTGCCAGAGTCGCTGGCCGCCTCCCCCAACAAAATTGTCTTCATCGGACCTCCCGGATCTGCCATGCGATCACTAGGTGACAAGATTTCCTCCACAATTGTAGCACAGCACGCCGAGGTGCCGTGCATTCCTTGGTCAGGAACAGGCGTTGATGAGGTCGCCGTCGATGACAAGGGCATCGTCACCGTCGCCGATGATATCTACGCCAAGGGTTGCGTGACATCATGGGAGGAGGGTCTTCAGAAGGCCAAAGAGATTGGCTTCCCTGTCATGATCAAGGCTTCCGAAGGTGGTGGTGGTAAGGGTATCCGAAAGGCCACCGAGGAGGAGGGCTTCGAGGCTCTCTACAAGGCCGCTGCCAGCGAAATCCCCGGTTCTCCCATTTTCATCATGAAACTTGCTGGCAACGCTCGACATCTTGAGGTCCAGCTTCTTGCTGATCAGTACGGAAACAACATCTCACTCTTCGGTCGTGATTGTTCCGTTCAGCGACGTCACCAGAAGATTATTGAGGAGGCTCCCGTCACCATCGCGAAGCCCGATACGTTCAAGGCTATGGAGGATGCCGCTGTTCGCCTCGGTAAGCTCGTCGGTTACGTCTCTGCTGGTACCGTCGAGTACCTCTACTCTCACGCCGACGACAAGTTCTACTTCCTGGAGCTTAACCCCCGTCTCCAGGTCGAGCATCCTACTACTGAGATGGTCAGTGGTGTCAACCTGCCCGCTGCCCAGCTTCAGATTGCCATGGGTATTCCTCTCCACAGAATCCGCGATATTCGACTCCTGTACGGCGTCGACCCCAAGACCTCAAGCGAGATCGACTTTGAGTTCAAGAGCGAGGGCACATCTATGAGCCAGCGACGACCCCAGCCCAAGGGCCACACCACTGCTTGCCGTATCACCTCCGAGGATCCTGGCGAGGGTTTCAAGCCTTCCAACGGTGTGATGCACGAACTCAACTTCAGGAGTAGCTCTAATGTCTGGGGTTATTTCTCCGTCGGTTCTCAGGGTGGTATTCACAGTTTCTCAGACAGTCAGTTTGGTCACATCTTCGCTTATGGTGAGAACCGTTCTGCGTCAAGGAAGCACATGGTCATGGCTCTCAAGGAGCTGAGCATTCGTGGTGATTTCCGAACCACCATCGAGTATCTCATCAAGCTTCTTGAGACCGAGGCTTTCGAGGACAACACCATCTCCACTGGTTGGTTGGATGAGCTGATCTCTAAGCGCCTTACTGCTGAGCGACCCGAGACCATGCTTGCTGTTGTCTGTGGTGCCGTCACCAAGGCTCACATTGCCAGCGAGGCCTGCATGGCTGAGTACCGAGCTGGACTTGAGAAGGGTCAAGTGCCTTCTAAGGACGTTCTTAAGACCGTCTTCACCATCGATTTCATCTACGAGGGTTACCGTTACAAGTTTACTGCCACACGCGCCAGCGTTGACAGCTACCACCTCTTCATCAATGGTTCCAAGTGTTCCATTGGAGTCCGCTCTCTGAGCGACGGTGGTCTCCTAGTCCTTCTTGACGGTCGCAGCCACAACGTCTACTGGAAGGAAGAGGTTGGTGCTACCCGTCTTTCCGTCGATAGCAAGACCTGCTTGCTTGAGCAGGAGAACGACCCTACCCAGCTTCGATCTCCCAGTCCTGGTAAGCTTGTCAAGTACTCCGTCGAGAACGGTGCCCATGTTCGTGCCGGCCAGGCTTTCGCCGAGGTTGAGGTCATGAAGATGTACATGCCTCTCGTTGCTCAAGAAGATGGTGTTGTCCAGCTCATCAAGCAGCCCGGAGCTACTCTCGAGGCTGGTGACATTCTCGGTATCTTGGCCCTGGACGACCCCAGCCGCGTTAAGCAGGCTCAGGCTTTCGTCGACAAGCTCCCCGCCTATGGCGAGCCCGTTGTTGTCGGTGCCAAGCCTGCCCAGCGCTTCTCTCTTCTCTACAACATCCTCCACAACATTCTTCTGGGTTATGATAACTCTGTCATCATGGCCAACACCCTCAAGGAGCTCATTGAGGTTCTTCGTGATCCCGAGCTTCCTTACAGCGAGTGGAACGCCCAGTTCTCGGCTCTCCACTCTCGTATGCCTCAGAAGCTCGATGCTCAGTTCACTCAGATCGTTGAGCGCAGCAAGTCTCGCCACGGAGAGTTTCCCGCCAAGGCTCTTACCAAGGCTTTCAACAAGTTCCTCGAGGACAATGTCGACGCTGGTGATGCTGGCCTTCTCAAGGGCACTCTCTCCCCTCTTACCGAGGTCCTCGACATGTACGCCGAGGGCCAGAAGAACCGAGAGCTTAACGTCATCAAGGGTCTTCTTGAGCAGTACTGGGAGGTTGAGAACCTCTTTATGAACCAGCCTCAGGAGGACGCTGTTGTTCTTCAGCTGCGCGACCAGCACAAGGAGGACATCATGAAGGTTGTCCACACTGTTCTCTCTCACAGCCGTGTCAGCTCCAAGAGCTCTCTTATCCTGGCCATCCTTGAGGAGTACCGCCCCAACAAGCCTAAGGCTGGAAGCATCGCCAAGAACCTTCGCGAGACTCTCCGCCTACTCACTGAGCTTCAGTCGCGTCCTACCTCCAAGGTTTCCCTCAAGGCTCGTGAGATCATGATCCAGTGTGCTCTTCCCTCGCTCGAAGAGCGAACCGCTCAGATGGAGCACATCCTCCGCTCTTCCGTCATCGAGTCGCGATATGGTGAGACTGGTTGGGACCACCGAGAGCCTAGCCTTGAAATCATCAAGGAGGTCGTTGACTCCAAGTACACCGTCTTCGATGTCTTGACCATGTTCTTCGCTCACGACGATCCTTGGGTGTCCCTGGCCTCTCTTGAGGTCTACGTTCGCCGAGCTTACCGTGCGTACATCCTCAAGCAGATTGAGTACCACCAGGATGAGAACGATGCTCCTCAGTTCGTTTCTTGGGACTTCCAGCTTCGAAAGCTTGGACAGTCCGAGTTCGGTCTTCCTCTGCAGTCTGCTGCTCCTTCTACTCCTGCTACCCCTAGCGGAGGCGAGTTCAACTTTAAGCGAATCCACTCGATCAGTGATATGTCTTATCTTACTGGCAAGTGGGAGGACGAGCCTACACGAAAGGGTGTCATTGTTCCTTGCAAGTACATCGATGATGCTGAGGACCTCATAGCCAAAGCTCTTGAGGCTCTTGCCCTTGAGCAGAAGCAGAGGAAGAAGAACACCCCCGGAACTCCCGGCCTCATCCCTGACCTCAGCGGCAAGCGCAAGCCTGCCCAGCCCAAGCAGCACGAGGAAGAGCTCTCCGCTGTTATCAACGTCGCCATCCGCGATCTCGAGAGCCGCGATGACCGTGAGGCCCTCCAGGACATTCTCCCTATCGTCGAGCAGTTCAAGGATGAGCTCCTTGCTCGTGGTGTCCGTCGCCTGACATTCATCTGCGGTCACAGTGATGGTTCTTACCCCGGCTACTACACTTTCCGTGGACCCGAGTACAAGGAGGACGACAGTATTCGTCACAGCGAGCCCGCTCTTGCTTTCCAGCTTGAGCTTGCTCGTCTCAGCAAGTTCCACATCAAGCCCGTCTTCACCGAGAACAAGAGTATCCACGTTTACGAGGGTATTGGCAAGAACGTGGACACTGATAAGCGATACTTCACCCGTGCTGTCATCCGACCCGGTCGTCTCCGAGATGAGATCCCCACTGCTGAGTATCTCATCTCTGAGGCTGATCGCGTTGTCAACGATATCTTCGATGCTCTCGAAATTGTCGGCAACAACAACTCTGATCTGAACCAGGTCTTTATCAACTTCTCTCCTGTGTTCCAGCTTCAGCCCAAGGAGGTCGAGGAGAGTCTTCAGGGCTTCCTTGACCGATTCGGTATCCGTGCTTGGAGACTCCGTATCGCCCAGGTCGAGATCCGCATCATCTGCACTGACCCTCAGACTGGCGAGCCTTACCCTCTTCGTGTTGTCATCACCAACACCTCTGGTTACGTTGTCGATGTCGACATGTACGCCGAGCGCAAGTCGGAGAAGGGTGAGTGGGTCTTCCACAGCATTGGTGGTACCCACGAGAAGGGTCCTATGCACCTGATGCCCGTCTCTACCCCCTATGCCACCAAGAACTGGCTCCAGCCTAAGCGTTACAAGGCTCATCTTATGGGAACTCAGTACGTCTACGATTTCCCCGAGCTCTTCCGACAGGCTATCCAGAACACCTGGGTCAAGGCCGTCAAGGCTCAGCCTAGCCTGGCTTCCCAGCAGCCTAAGACCGGCGACTGCATCAGCTTCACTGAGCTTGTTCTCGACGACAAGGACAGCCTCGATGAGGTCAACCGCGAGCCTGGTACCAACACCTGTGGTATGGTCGGTTGGATCTTCAGGGCCCGAACCCCTGAATACCCCAACGGCCGTCGCTTCATCGTCATTGCCAACGATATCACCTACAAGATTGGTTCATTCGGTCCTAAGGAAGATGACTTCTTCCACAAGTGCACTGAGCTTGCTCGCAAGCTGGGTATCCCCCGTATCTACCTCTCTGCTAACTCCGGTGCTCGTCTTGGCCTTGCTGATGAGCTTATGGGCCACTTCAAGGTTGCTTGGAACAACCCCGAGAAGCAGGATTCTGGCTTCAAGTACCTCTACCTCGATGAGGAGACCAAGACTCGCTTCGAGAAGGACGTCATCACCGAGGAGGTCTCTGAGGATGGTGAGAAGCGATACAAGATCATCACCATCATTGGTAAGGAGGATGGTCTCGGTGTTGAGTGCCTGCGAGGCTCTGGTCTCATTGCTGGTGCCACCAGCCGCGCCTACAACGACATCTTCACCGTCACTCTTGTCACTTGCCGATCCGTTGGTATTGGTGCCTACCTCGTCCGTCTTGGTCAGCGTGCTGTCCAGATCGAGGGTCAGCCCATCATCTTGACAGGTGCCCCTGCTCTCAACAACCTGCTTGGTCGTGAGGTCTACACCTCTAACCTTCAGCTTGGTGGCACTCAGATCATGTACCGCAATGGTGTCTCTCACATGACCGCCAACGATGACTTTGCTGGTGTCTCCAAGATCGTCGAGTGGATGTCATTCGTTCCCGAGAAGCGCAACAGCCCTGTCCCTGTCAGCCCTAGCGTTGATGACTGGAACCGTGACATTACCTACTTCCCTCCCCAGAAGCAGCCTTATGATGTCCGATGGATGATCAGTGGTCGCGAGGGCGAGAACGGTTTCGAGTCTGGTCTCTTCGATAAGGACTCTTTCGTTGAGGCTCTCGGCGGCTGGGCCAAGACTGTTGTTGTTGGTCGTGCTCGTCTTGGTGGTATCCCTATGGGTGTTATCGCTGTCGAGGTCCGATCTGTGGAGAACATCACTCCTGCTGACCCTGCCAACCCTGACTCTATCGAGCAGGTTAGCAACGAGGCCGGTGGTGTCTGGTACCCTAACTCCGCCTTCAAGACTGCCCAGGCTATCAATGACTTCAACAATGGTGAGCAGCTTCCTCTCATGATCCTTGCCAACTGGCGTGGTTTCTCTGGTGGTCAGCGCGACATGTACAACGAGGTCCTCAAGTATGGTTCTTTCATCGTCGATGCCCTCGTCAAGTACGAGCAGCCCATCTTCATCTACATTCCTCCCTTCGGTGAGCTCCGTGGTGGATCTTGGGTCGTCGTCGATCCTACCATCAACTCCGCTGCCATGGAGATGTACGCCGATACCGAGGCCCGCGGTGGTGTTCTTGAGCCTGACGGTATCATTGGTATCAAGTACCGCAAGGACAAGCAGGTCCAGACCATGGCCCGCATGGATCCTACCTATGCTAGTCTCAAGAAGCAGCTTGAGGATTCTAGCTTGTCCACAGAGGCGGCCGACGAGATTAAGAAGAAGATGGCCATCCGTGAGAAGCAACTGCTGCCCGTGTACGCCCAGATTGCAGTGCAGTTCGCTGATCTCCACGACCGTGCTGGCCGCATGAAGGCCAAGGGTGTCGTCCGTGATGTTCTTGAGTGGACCAACGCTCGACGCTTCTTCTACTGGCGTCTTCGCCGACGTCTCAACGAGGAGTACATCCTCCGCCGCATGACTTCCACCATCATCAGCACTTCGCACAGCCAGACTGCTACCAAGAACACGGAGACTCGTGACAGATACCTGCACCTTCTCCGCAGCTGGTCAGGCATTGTTGACTGGGAGAAGAATGATCAGGCAGTTACTGAGTGGTACGAGACTGAGCGCAAGACCATCAGCGAGAAGGTCGAGACGCTCAAGTCTGAGGTGTTGGCAGCCGAGGTTGCCAGCGTTGTCCGTGGCCATGCCAAGGCTGGATGGACTGGTGTTCGTGAGGTGCTCAGAGTCATGCCCGTTGAGGAGCGGGAGCAGATTCTCAAGTACCTCCAGCAGTAAAGGAGAGGAGGACACATCGAGGAGATTTTATGAAATGGGAATGATTCCCTGTTTTTTTTACTGGCGATTTATGCTACCAAGGTTTTATGTCATGTCATCAAGACAGTTAGAAATGAAGGAGGTTAGACAGAGAACGGAATGTGTATGAGGCGTCAGGTACTGGATTAGTTACGGTTTCAAATATCCATTTTATTACTTTAAGTCTAAGTTTGTGTCACGTGTAAAGCGAACGATATGAAGCAATGAGCTGCTATTGAGCAACAAGCATGAATTTTGTGATTCACTTGTCACTATGCTAAGAAAGATGACTGGCCAAACAGTCCATGATAGATGATCCTATCTCATCATATTCACTGGAGAGCAAAGTCTTTCTCTTATTTGTTACAAAGACAATCACAGCTTAAACACCCGTGTGTAAATGCTTGAAACAAAACGCTATGCGTCAAATATTACAATTTACGCGGATCACAAATCTTGATCGTTATGCTCCATGTGTACCAGTAACGATAATCGTGTGCCATCTCCAATAACAAATCGCTATTCTCTCACGATTCGTTCTCATCATCTTCATTATCATCCTTTGAAGACTTCTTCCCCTCTGGTATATACTGACAAGCTACAGTAAAGCCCACAGCACAGGGAATCATTATCACCCAGGCCAGATGGCCCCAGAAGATCTGCCCACGAACACCTACGGCATAAATGGCCGTTGCAGCACCTGGTACAATAGCTCTTATACCACTTGCAAGACTCAGGGCCAGCGCATTCAACGTGCCCAAGAAGTGGGGGTCTGGCGCAACGTCATTGAGAGCGAGCTGCACGCCTGTAAAAGCCATGGACACGCCTGGTCCGACGACGGTTACCACCGCGCCTAAGATCCAGAAGATAACCGTCGTAGCGTGAGTTTCAACCCGGAGGAGCGTGTTAAGAATTATGAATCCGACGAAGAACCAGGGGTACGCGTATCCGCAGATCTTCATGACTCCGCGTGTACCTAGATGTCGATGCATTATGGGGAAGGCGATGAGCAACCATATGGCTTGGCTGGCACCTTGGATGGCCATGTAAATGGATATCTGGAATGCGTTAAAGCCTGTTCCTCCAAGCTCAATAGGTGTGTAAAGAACGACTGGGAGAATGGCCGTGAACACAAAGGCGAGGAACATGGCGTGGCTATAAGCCCAGAGAACGAGGGCCACTTGGCGAGACTTGACGAGTTCCCAAGTTGACATTCGAGGCTGGCCATTCTCCTCATGATGAGCCTTTTTCGGTTCATGAAGTGTCTCTTTGAGAAGGAAAGCAGTTGTGAGGCAACTTGTAGAGCTGATCAGACCAACAACAATACCTTGCAGCGCGTATGGATAGTCGATGAAGAACTGGACATTTCCAAACGCTCGTGGAAACTGATGAGCTGGGTCTGCAAGAGCGCCACCGATGATAGGACCCAGGAAAATTCCTATGTTTCCGCCGAATGCGAACCAGCTGAAGGCCTTGGCCTGTGTCTCAGGGGTGCTGAGCTCAGAGAGCATAGTCCTGATAACGAGACCAGAGCCAGAAAACAGACCCGCTATGCATCGGAAAAGGATCATCTGCCAGATAGTCTTTGACATGCCGAATAACACAGGCCCAACAGCCGTGCCAAAGAGCGTGATGAGAAGAACCGGCTTCCGGCCAATACGATCAGCGAGCCGACTCCAACTGAGAAGCACCGTCATCTGGGTAGCCGAGAACAGCGATTCGATAAGGCCGCTGTAAAAACCAACATCACTCTTGGGTAGATGGCCATTCTCCTGGACCATCTGCGCAATGAAGGGAAAGATGGAGAAGAAGGCAATCGGTTCCATTACGCGCGCGTAGCAGAGCAGCAACACCTGGAGTTTCGGCAGCGGTCTGCCCTCCGGCTTCGCAACACCTGCTTCCTCCGCCGTGCCATCGCCAGATGAAGTCACAGCTCCGTAATCAGCAGGCGACGCGGTGCCGATGAGAGTTGAGGCTTCGGTGTCGGCATCAGGGGCAAGTTGACCCCCGTCAACGAAACGGGCAAGCAACGGTCCAGCTTCACAGTCATCCCAGTCACAGCGCGATGCAGAGGCAGAGGCAGATGTAGGACTTTGAGTTTTTGGTGATTCTGCCGTCATTGTGTCGTGCAATGCGGGGGCGTCTAGGTATGCTTATATCTCTGGCGAGCTCGCGATTGAGCTGGATGGAGGGTGGTATCTGTGCGACTAAGAACAAGGATCAAGGCGCATTGAAGTTGATCAAGACGATATCTCCTCTGCAATTTCAAGTTGGAGGGTCTTGGCGCACTCCCAACCGGATGTGATCGCGATTCTGAGAGAGTAAGATTGACTTGAGTGCAACATTTTGGCGACAGTTTTTATGGATCTCACCCAAAAGTGCTTGACTTGCCTCTTTCGGGAGTCGTGGAGATGCAATCTCACGGACTGATCACGTGCTCAATATTCCCATCGAGCAGTAGTAGTACAGGGTAAGCTGATTTCTGTGACGTCTTCAATTAAAAAGGGGTCCATGATGTTCAACGGCTAAAAAGTGCTTATGACGTAGGTTTTAGTTCTTTCAAATCATTTTTATTTAGATGTTTCGTAGAGGAGAGGGAGGAGTTGCAAATCACTTACGGTACTAAATCAGTGAGCATCTTTCATGCTGCAAGAGCACAACTCGTCAATTGATCTGCCGAGACACCAGACTGTCGCTGTCTCAGTCTGGTCCGCCTATTTTGGTCGTTCCAATCACTCCTCCAACAGGCTAATCAGAAGGTCAAGGATGCTCTGAGACGCAACAAATTGCGAGGTACGATTAGGAACCTTTGATATAGAATACCATAGGAATAGGCCGTCGCCCAGCCTCAAGAGAAGTAAACTGCTCGGCGTCATCGGCTTTCACAAATCAAACCTTTCCAGTGCTATGGCCTGTTTGACCGAGGCACGGAATAAGCACTGAATATTACCCCATGTTACCATTGGCTCTGCAACTGGGAAGATGCCTGCTTCTTGTGGAGAGACTAACTCTCTAGAGAAACGTTGACCCCAAAAAAGCGTCGAATCTCCAATCCAGGCTGCTATTGTGAATCAGTGACAAGTGGTGGTTTGGTCAGTCAAAGCCAGCACGTCGTGAAATGTGGACTGCTTAAGATTTAGGAGCGCCGATCATTACGTTTGCAACCGAGCGGTTTCTATCGGACCAACAGATTTCTTCCAATCCCACACCGAACATATCAAAAACGTGGACGGTGGATAGCACTTGATAAAAAACATATCTTGGCTGGCCGGTGTGTGGATGAGCTGCCATCTGCGGGTCAGGTTGACTTAAACATGCCCATATATCCGGTTCATCGGCATTTCAACCAAGTGGAGGCCCCTCAGATCCTCGCAAACAGTACGTGTATGCCAACGGCGCCTAGAGCGCCTCTGCTTTTCCAGTGGCCAGTGGCCGGAGAAGTGTTGTTGTGGATTGTCGACGTATCGAAGCACGGATCGTTGATTCAGCGGTACTGAAGATACCTCAAGTGCAATATAACACTGGGATCTCACCTCAAAGTCAAGTTTTCGTTTTTCAGGTGAGACTTCTTGGACTGTTGGTCCGTTCCATATGTGGATACAAACAGTTCCTGGCATGGTGTGAATTCGAAACCCGGCTGTCCGGGATCGCCAAGATCGAGATGACGCTGCCATCTCTTGTGTCATGAACTTTCGCGGCAACACAGCCCATAGGATCGATGCAGCGGTGGGCTAGTGTTGGTGGGCTTGGCCGGCCTGTGAATGTTAGAGATTGATCATTCTCTGAAGTGTGTTAATGGCGACGACAAAAGAACCTTGTTCTAGTGTGAGCGCATGAAAGGAGAGATGTCAAGCAAGACTCGGCCACATAGGTAGATAAAGAACGAAGCCAATAGTAGCTTCGCATAGACAGTAGTTTGAATCATCTGCAGCAACAGTATTACATATCAGACTTTTGTCGACGAATATAGTGGATATTGTAGTACGGTATCGGTTCTTTGTCCCAAATGTCTCGATTCGGGTATATCGTGGACAGCGCAGATATCAAGATCCAATAGGAATTGGTCCATCGGAAGTGCACTGGGACTGGGCAAACAGCCACCATCACCTAGCATACATCTTCTGCAAACAAGGTAGTATCCTTGATCAAGACTTGGCGCCTTTTGGGTGCATCTCGACGAGTCGTGCAAAGAGGGAATTGTTTGGAAGTCATGAGTCAAGGCGTATGCTCGTGCATAGAGGCTGCATCTGTGCGGGCTGTTTGTTACAGTTCGTTCGAGGTTGGTTGTAGGAGAGAAAAGGTGACAGACCCTAAAGTCTGCCTAAGATGCTGAATAAGGTAAAGGCAGGAAATAAGGAGGTATGGGCCATGGGAATGTGCGGAGGAGGTTTTCCGGGCAGGGACTACGCAAGGCAAGAAGCAATCGGCTCATTATTACCAATACCGATAGCTCCCTTCAAATGCCATGTCCACGCGATGCAACGCTGAATAACATGGAGACTTTCAAAACATTGACAGGACGGGATTTACAGTGACAACCCGCGTTAGGACGTACATCCGAGAGGTTACAATGCTCGGATAACGTTGATCAAAAGTCACAAGATCCGAGCTGTCAAAGGGTCCAAGCGAGCCAGGGTTCACAACAGCATAAGCATAGATTGGCTGCTGTGGAGGTGCTGTGTGTACTTGTGAGAGACGATGGCCCGCAAGTTCTATCTAGAACAAGACCAGGCAGAAAACGCCAATGCTACAGGTGCAAGATTATGCATATACTCCTTGCCTTAGTAACATCTTACGATACAGGAATTTGCAGTAGCACTATCACTATTAAAGAAAGAATATGTCACTCCGGTTCCCCGAGCGGCTCCTTGACTCATTATATCCAAAGACTACTCCGTACGGTACGCGTACATAGTATAATGCCCCAAAGCGGAGACAGAAAGAGGACTACGTAATTCAAAGAGCTGCCGAACATGATACTATAGTCCAGGATAGGTATAGTATAGACCTGACAATGAAATGGAGAACGACCGACATATCACCAAACTTGGTGATTGTGAAGGGCTGCTAACACCAAACGGACTAAATAGGTAATGAACCCTTGATCGAGTGTCCAGATAAATTTATGCTCCGGATGCAAATCAGCTCAGATTAGTCCACACTAACGTAACCCGCATCACGGGCTAACTCAAGACCCTTGTCGAATATCAAGCAACGAGCTCCATTTCAGAAACACCAAAAGCACTCGACAATACCCAATGCGTCTTTTTGTCGTGCCGACAAAGTCGTGTACCATGCCTCGCTAAGTTGCGATTCGTGGATTATCATGCCTCGACTGGGCCTTTTGAACCGAGTCATTTCCATTAGTCGGGTACACCAGCCGCTCAAGACAAACCAACAGTTTGACAGGGTTGATGAACACGATAGTTGGTCACTCTCGCTTCACTTTTCGAAGATATGGCAGTATCATCCAGTTCTGCCCGCCTCATCTATGCCTGTCCACTTAGTCGTAACTTGCTTGGAGCAAAAAGCCACTTTTGGGTATAGCACGAGGTGCTACTGGTGGTTTTTTCTTTTGCAGTCCATGCATTCCTGTCCAGCCTGACCCAGTAAAAGTTCCCTCCCGCTACGGCACGGGCGCTCAGAGCCAGAGAGAACCGGGGACGAGTCAAAAATCCGGGGCGGTTGAGGGCATATCCTCGCAAGGAATTCCGTGTCTTGCGCAACTAAGTCGGCGTCTATCATTGGGCCAAGAAATGTCGCGTGTTGGATGTTCAGGTATGTCTCATCGACGTCAAGGCCTGCAGCAGACCAACTAGCTCTCTAGGCTGCAGGGCACTAACATCAAAGTGGCGTGATTTGGTGGCTTGTCTTGGTTATGAGGAGCGCCTAGTCGTCCAGATCTTGTTGAGTATCTCGTCTGCCTGGGCTGGTCCAAGAAATTGCAACACCAGAGCCGCAATGGGAGACCGCCCGAATTGATGATGGGAACAAACATGAATTGTGCCAGTGGAGACATGACAGAGCCAAGGTTCTGAAGAAAAATGAAAGTGTCAAGGATGTCCCCTGTTCTGCGTCCCTTGCTGAAGATCGTTGTCTCACCAACCATGGAAATTCCCCGCGGACAAACTTTGGCGCTAGCGGATGAAACCCCGAAACGCATCTATGCAGTGTCATCATCTTCAACTTTGAGGTCGGGGAGCGTTCAAGACAGCTGAACTACTGCTGGACCGAAGTGCAGGTCCAGTCGGCCGCTCGTTCACTGTAAGTGAAGCGTCGCGGTTCAGCCGCTAGAGGTAGCGTGACCCTTTCTTCTCTCTTCACCTTGTTTTTTGGTCTGAGCACATGCATCAATGTGCAGTTCAAGACAGCGGTTGACGCAGATACTGTACATACGCTTGAAGCTCAGCTGAGGGTATCGTTGCTTTTTGTAACCTCGGCATGAGATGTTGCCGGTATCTGTCACGGTTACCAAGATATGAACAGACGTCACAGCCACCAGCTGCAAGTCTCCGATCTGTAGAGTCGAGGACCCTTCTCGGCATCGAGCCAAATATGTTTCAGCCTTTTCCTTGTCCTGTGGGAACTAATAAGGCACGTGGCTTGAAACTCTCGACTGGACCCTAGATGAAGTGCCGTAATGTTATGTAGGTACCCAAAGCATGAGGTGCATGTCTAAGATCTCGACCCGCTCCCAATCACGCCAAGAGCAATACTGAAGGAGAAAAAAGAAGTGGAAAAAGAAATACCTAAACGATCGCCCTGTTTTGACATGATTACTGATCAGAACCGGGTCTTGTCCATCCCACGGTCTCGGATCTCAGCCACGGCTATAGAGTTCAAGTCTTGTCGAGGCTCCAAGCTTGCAGCTTCGTCACAGCTCTGTGACTACGACGTAGCTCGCCCGCATAGACATGCCAAGTCTAGTGCCGTTTGCCGCCAGATTCTACGCCAGCGATGCCCTGCAGCTTCTCTTGTTCGGTTGTCGGCTTAGCATGCCTGTAAACCCGACACATCGGGCTGACGTTGTTTGGATTTAGAGGCGCCGTTGGAGCTAGGTACCAACGCAAATGGAAGATTCCTTGTTTGTGCTTGACGCCGCCATTTCATGCCACGCTAATCCATGCATGCAGTCCTAGCACCCCCAGACCCTGCACCTCGATTGCACTTAGATATGATATGCCCGCAGGGATCGTGAGATGAGGTGAGGTCAAGTGCAGGGATCGGACATCGAGTCCTGCTCCGTCAGTGACAATCTGCCTGCATGTTCGCGTTTACAGTACATACCTTCTTAGTTATCGACAACTGCCGGCCTCAAACATTTTATTTTACTATACTCCCCGTCACCGATATCCCCGAGTCACACCTGTCTGTCTGTCTGTGTCTGTGGCTGGCTGGTTAGTACCTCATTTCTTTTGCCTCGCCTGTTGTTGCCTTCCTTCAATACCACATCACATCCCATCCCATCAGCCAACCCTCTTTGCTCTTTATACCTTGCCTTGCCTCGGACATCCCCCGAGAGAATCAAGCATTGATCTGACGGCATCTCCCGGTACAAGGCTGTACTTGTCTGCCGGACAATATTCTGCCAGTCGGCCTCTCTTCCGTCATATATGATCATAAAACGAAAGGCGACAGAAAGGAGCAGTGGTACTCTGTTCGCCATCCCAAGTATCGTGACCTCACTCCATCATCACCTTCATTTCACCAGACTGACGCAGAAGTTCCCTCTGATAGGCAGGTTGTTGGGCTATCATTGGCACTGAAACATCCGATGAACATCTCTGATAGGGATCTTTGATGGCCATCTTCGACACTGTATTACCCAGATATGCTATAAAACCTCTCTTGGGTCAGTTTTGAGGCGGCATCTTAGTGCCATGTATGAGATTACATCAAGCAAATAATTCAACACTTTGCAGCCAAAAACAATATGACAGCCTTTAGTATTGTTGTTCAACCTCCTGCTCGGGCCCAGGTCTCGACCACCTTGCATCCCCCTCTTGTTGCGGAACTAAACTTCAGAGGGGCCGTGACTGGCCACCATTTCTTCGCCATGGTCTTTCTCCTTACGAGAGAAGGGAATATTGTCGAAGGAGGCTTGTCAGGGACCACCTCGGTGAACGGCGTCGATGTAACCGCGGCTGGAGCCTCGAGAACAACAATACATTTCCCGTACACAGATCTTGCTATTCTAGTTGAAGGCGCTTATAAGATCAGAGTCGACGTTTACAAGGTTGCCTACGACAACCCAGACGGTTATGATTTTCAAGCGCACGCCAAGACCAGCCGTGTTACAGTGGTCAACGAACCGGTGCCGGCTGTAGGTGCTGGTGAGTCGTTCCATATCAAACAAAAGTAAGCTCATTCAGCTAACTTTATCTTGTCAAGGTTCCGCTGAGCGCAGCATCATCCGGGCTCTCCAGGCCGCTGGGGTCTATATCCATTAATCATAATACCAACCTCCCGGATATCAAGACGGAAACATTCAACACCTTACGAAGAACACAACAACCAGGATTACAAGACTGCTGATAGGCATCTTACAGATTCTGTCAGGCAGAATTAATCAGAATTCTATCAGTGGTGTCGAGGATTGAGCATGAGTCTGCATGCCAGGTTACGACAAGGTTTTGAGGAACTGCGGCGCGACATCCACGGCGGTTAGTCGGGGATATTTCACATGTATTATACATATATATCTTGGTCTTAACCAGAGGGTCAGCGGAACTGACTCATCAGTATTGTGTGTCTGCGACCACCGCGGAAATTTCAAAAATCATAATAGCTCGGACCCTGTCCGCTGGGATACACAACGTCTCGCTTAGAAGCTCGATGGAACCTCGACGGCTCAAGAGCTCCGGGCTGCAGATGAGCGTGCATAATCTAGCTCTTGGAGGTTCACGAAAATTCCGCGATATTGCCACATTCGCGGAACGGAATGAATGATGTTCAGAAGTTTTGAGTAAAGGGGGCCCTTCTCCACACCAAAAGCTCAAGCTACCTGCGCTACGCTACTATAGTCTTTAGGGGACGCATTCCAAAAAAGCAACGGTCACGACGCCACAGGGCATTGTGAAGCGCTAATGCTAGCTGATGGAAAAGTGGCTGAGATCGAAACATCAATCCCAGAGTTCGGAATCGATCCTCGGGGCCAACTAAGACCCCGACGCCAGGGCCAAGCGGAAAACGTTATCAGCTTGACTTCTTATGTTTCGGCATCGAGGAAGACACTGCGGATGAGATGTCTGACCGTACCCACGTTCACGTTGTAAATATGGTAGGCCAGTACTGACTTTACATTGCCCTGCATAGACTACCCCGTACGCCAACTAGCAACGTCACTGATCTTGACAGGGTTCGGTATAAAATGACTCGATGCGGAAGAGGCCTGCATCTACCCCGATTCCCGCCAAAAGGGCCACACTTGAGGCTCGGGAGAGGAACATAGTGTACTGTCAGTCCCCGGGTGTGATAAGATGAGACATCCGATGCAGCTCAAGCCTGACAAGTTTGCCAAGATGGTAGAGAGCTTGGACTTCGTTCTACTCGTTCACCGTCTATGCATGTTTCGACTACTAACCACTGATGTTTGACACCTGGATGCCCAGAGAGGAAACTCCAAGAGAGTACAGTACAACCTCATTTATCTTGCTCATTATGTGCTAGTGTTGGCATTCATACATCAGGATCACACTCTCCGGTCTTGGCTCGGCAGCCTTGTGGATGGATATATGCCCGAAGCCCCTGTCTATATGCCATTCATTGGTCTGTCTGCGCCTGTACTTTGCCCTTATGCGTCGTTGTTTAGCCCAGATTGGATTCTTGGTAAGAATGTCATGCAAGTATCTGGCCATTTGTGCAGTATCGTGATCAGTCATGACGATACCCGGAATGTCTCGGCGACTCCCGGTGGTTATAGTGACTACCAACTACAAGACACTTTATCAAGTTTACTCTTACATAATTTCTCGAGTCCGAGATACGAGATCGGACCAAATCTGGGGACCCCGATCCAACAATGGGGGACGGATCCAGAGGTGGAGCGGAGCACAACAGCGCCGATCATATGAGAGAAGAAAAAGCAATATGAATGACCCATACGGAGTACTCAGCAAGATTCGCGGTGAGACAGAACCAATTTGAGTTCAGGGGACAGAAATTACAGCACAAGATCACCCATGCCTGCCGAATATATCGCTCAGCCGGTGTGGCGGCACAACAGAGACGATGGATCTCGGAACAAGCCAATAAGACAATGGGTACCCCAAAGAAATAAGAGGCTGAGACAGACAGTTTCAAGCTAACCGCGTTGCTTTTGTCTCCGTACCCAGCTATCGCTGTGTTACACAAACAAACAGTGACTGGCGACTGAGAAGACACAGATCAGGATGAATGGAGATCTTTGACAAGATCTTAGAGTCTGTAGCTGATCAAGACAAAGGGGTTTTTAGTTTCATAGACAAGCTCTTCACGCCTCCTTCACATACCGATATTGCAATACCGCGTGTCGTTGGAAACGGGGCCATTGTTTTGGGGCTTTGGGGGATGAACAAGCCCGGACCAGCTCGCCCAATTTAGCTAACTAGGAGAGTAACAGGGGGAATAAGTGACAGCGGCACCGCATTACGATAGCCGTGGGCTTTGACGAGTCATAATGACATTGTCTGGTCATTGGGCTGTTTACGAGAAAGGGATAAGTGGATATCGTCACTTTAATTCTTCTTACCCATGGGGGCTACACCGGCCCGACACAATCCATGGTATTGGGAGATCGCCAGTAATCTCATTCCACTTCCTGGTCAAAGGCTCTATGCCTGCCGGAGAGAGTAAATCATGATTCAGATGATCAGTTTGTTAGCCGTGATCTGAGTCGTTAGACAACCTTGACCAGCACTTGTTTTGCATCAGAAGCTGCTCAAATTTGACAAGGCCTGCATAATAACTTGTTATTTTGGATGGACTGTAGAAAGCGAATGGCAGGTGGAAGAGAGGAGAAGTTCTTGGGTAGTTACAAGGTGCAGGAAAATGATGTGAAAGGCCCTTTCACGATATCGTCGCGATGTCACGTGAACCAAACTCTGGATCCCACTTTGGCATTAATTAGAGGTACCCTGGTGCTATCCTGTAGGGCTGATCACCTCTTGTTTTAGGGGGTTTCAGCGAGCACCCATAATCTTTTCTGTTAGCACACAAGTACCCCCACCGAACGGAAATTTCTCCAAGATCCCCTCATCAGAACACAAAGCTCACCACAAGATCACTAACGCTGACCTGTTCAGCCGCTCGATTCCGTTTCTTTTCTTCCCTTCTCTTTATCTTGCTATAGACAATCCAAGATGGTTTATTACTTCACCTCCAACGTCGTCGATCCTCCAGGGTTCATCTATGTCGGCAAGGACAAGTTCGAGAGTATGCTTATGCCCAATGACAATCATAATGCACTGTTCTGTTCCCCACCGGCTGAGACTTGATGCTAGATGAGGACCTGATCAAGTTCGGCTGGGAAGAGGATATCTGGTAGGACTCTTCATTGAATGAGAGGGCTTGTGCTAAGTAACATGTAGGGTGAGATTACCAGCAATAGTTCACTGAGAATAGAGCCAAACTGATAATGTTTGGTTTGTAGTTCCACGCGGATAAACTCTCCAGTGCGCATATCTACCTACGCATGCAGGAAGGCCAGACATGGGACGCCCTCCCTGAAGATCTCGTCATGGACCTTGCCCAGTTGACAAAGGCCAATTCCATTGAGGGTACATATCCTCCCTTCTGATCTCCTCTCACGGCATATCTGACATCCCACCCAAGGCAACAAGAAAGACAACGTCACAGTCATCTACACACCATGGTCAAACCTCAAGAAAGACGGCAGCATGGAGGTCGGCCAAGTCGGCTTCAAGGACCCCCGCAAAGTAAAGCGCGTCCTGGTCCCCCAGCGCGAGAACCCCATCGTCAACCGTCTCAACAAGACAAAGGTTGAGAAGAAGCCAGACTTTAAGCAGGAGAGAGATGATCGACTCAAGGAGCTGCGACGTCGTGACCAGGCAGCTTTCCAAGCCAGGGTAAGCAAGCCCCTACGGATACTGAAGCGAGATTTGTTAACGTTGTTGTAGAAGAAGGAGGAGGCTCGGCAGGCTCAGGAGTGGAAGGAGAAGAAGTGGCAGAAGGACCATGCCTACGATGATATCTTCACAGAGGAAAATATGGCTGCTTCGAGTAACCAGGACCGCGATGAGAACTGGGAGGACGACTTTATGTAAAAGGGAGAGAGACATTATCAGAGCAGCATGATATTCTTGCCGTTTTATGCAACTATGGATATCCAATTTTGGACTACTTGTCTTCATTCTCGTCATATTTCAACGCTAACCGGGTATTTTTAAGACAAACTTGCCTTGCCGAACAAAGAAAAAGAACACATGACAACTGTCGTTGTCAACCGCTAACTCCTATCCCAAAACTACCACTCATGCTCATTTCTTCAAATCGATTCGAGATGCCACTTAGATCACTTGATGTGTCCAGGCGAATGGGGCTTGAGGAGCTCCGATCGCTGACACCGCTGCAGTTGGAGACGGGCGATTTCCTCATGCTGGGTGTGTCTCTGACTGGATCGGGTGAAGTGACTAGTTGGGGTGGTAGATCTTCCTCTTCTTCAACCAAGTCCGATAGATCACCATCGTCATGGAGCTCGATATTGGATGCCTCTTTCTTCTTAGAGGCACTGTGAGTCTCTGACCTGCTGAAAGTAGCCACGGCCTGTCCTCCTGGAAGCTTTACTTCGTGAGCTTCCAATGTCTCTGCGATATCCCAGAGGAGGACGTCCATGGGGCAGATGTACGCAACACGCTTGCGCTGACTCCAGGCTAGGACATGTCCGCATAGCTGGCCCTCGTCACGACTCACGATCCAAGCACCGCTGTCACCAGGGATGCCGAGAGGGACATTCTTGTTCTGAGACACCTCTTCTGGTGCGTCGGCGCTTGTGACTTGGTAGGCGTGGCTTGGTGAAACGCGACCGTAGATCTTCACACTTGTTAGAGCGGGGAGGATCTTGCCAGTCTGCAAGCCGCTTGTCCGGGCCATGCACTGCACCTCCATGTTTGGCAAGGAGTCTGAAGGGGCGACAATGGTTGGTCGCAACATAGGCGATCCAGGTGTCTGCTTTCCATCAGGCCTTTGTGCGAGGGACTTGCCGTCGATGCGAGGAATGGTGTTGTCATCAGGCAGTCTATCGTGAGCGAATTCGAAGAGAGCCCAGTCAACCTCATGCACGAGTCCCAGGGCCTGCTTCCTGCGGATACCACTTGAAGCATATACCTCCCCAACACTGTAAGTGTCAAGGTGATCCTCGTCTTGAGTCTCTGGGTCAGGGTAGAACCCTTCTTCAACATCGTCGAGAGCCGGCTGTGTGACGATGTAGCCATCACCACATCCTGGTTCAACGCCAGGGATGTCTCCAGGCTCATTATACTCCTCATCTTCATCCTCATCCTCATCGTCTTCATAATCACTGGTGATATCAGAATCAGAGTAGGCCTCTGATTCAGTATCGGACAGCTCATAGCCAAACTCATCATCGACAGTGCTGTCGTCACCGGATTGCGCGTACCAGTCCATATCAGGCAGGGCACTGCACCGAAGAGTATCACTAGGCCCAAAGTCCCGGTGTGGGTCGTCGAGCATGTGGTGAACTGTCATTCCGTAAGGCTTGTCGTCAACCATGACGAGGCCTCCGAGGCTGACGGGTGGTAGATGCCGATCACCAATCCAAGCCCCAATACTGGCGCCATTGCCTGGACGCTCTTGATACTCTGGGTTGATGGCCTCAACATCGTCCGATTCCAATCCAGTACCCTTCGCACTCCTTCGAGCCATGGATCTCAGGACCGAGTTCGGCTGTCGGCGAGATCGTAGAACATGTCCACGGCAAACCTTGAGCCCGAAGCCGTTGCTTCCATCGAAGAGATCACCGAGTCTCTTCTTAAGAATAGCTCGGACTTTTCCAACAGATGTACACACAACAAGTACTGTGGGCTGAGTCTTCTGAGGGCTTGGGCCTACTGACTCAAGAGAGATCTCGACCGATTCGGGGTGCTTGCGGTAAAAGTGACGAAGAGCGTGGTTGATCTGGGGCATGAGGATCTTGTTCCACTTCTCCACGACTTCTGGTGCTAGCGGTACATGGGGATATAAACGCATCTTTGTTTCTGACTGCTTGTCAAGGGCATCTGAGAACAAGTTAGTATTGAGGTAGGTATATGAATGAGAACAATGCGACATACCATCCTGGTCAGCGACTGCCTCATATTTGGGAGCACTAGTTTCTGTTCCCAAGTTAGGCGCTGATGCTGCCATTGGCTTCTCACTTGCAGCCTTTAGTGATGACTTGAAGTCTTTGACATCCTTTACGTCCTTGTTCGTCTTTATTGGGGCTGTATCGACGGAAGGGGCTTGTGTCTCGGACGGGTTGAGCTCTTGATCGAGCCTCTCCTCCAGACCACTGACACCGTCTAAGATACAGCAGGCTTCTAGGAAGCGACTGCATCGTACCTGAACCGACGACAGCAGGGATTCGCCAGAAGATCGCCCGGCGAGCTCGTCATCGACAGCTGTCCAACAAACCTGAACTGCCTTCATGTACAAGCTGCCGCATCGAACAGCAAGCTCTTCCAGGGCCGACTCAGGGATAGAAGTGGATGCTTCAGGGACAATATCCTCAAGTGTCTTCCACAACCCAACTGATAGTAACAAAGTGGCTAAGGAATACAGATCGAGAACTCTCTGGTCAGGGTTGCTGACAAGATGTGAAGATTGGAGATTGCGTGGGTCAAGCGGATGGCGGGACAGAATTGGTGATGTTGAGGGGGTATCTTCGGGAAAGAGATCGAAAGAAGAAAGGAGAGGACGTCGAATGTCCACTTCGCCATTAGTCGCACCCGGCTGCGAGGTGACTGCATCGCAGAACGAGACTGTGGTCGGGGCAATGTTTCCATGGGTGATGCCGCGAGCATGTAGGTCGAAAACAGTATTCATGAGATTATGAGCAAGTCTGAACTTAGCTTCAAGCTTAGGCTCTGATCCTGGAACTGAGAGGAGATCATTCAAAGTCGGGAGGTTGTACGATGGGTTCTTTGTGAGACGCTCGAATGAGACGGCATTGAAAGAGGGAGGAAATCGATAGACAAGCCCGAGCCTTGAGTTCTCCAGGTCTTCGAAGTATCCGAGAAGACGAGGTAGTCCAGTCCATGTACCAGGCGACCGCTGAGAATCTTGCTGCAGACCGGCGGATAGCTTCTCGAAGCGAGCCATGGGAGGCATGATGCCCGTCACGGCATAAATCGAATCGAAAGTTGCATATTCCAGAAGCAGTGGTGCCCACGGTTGACGGGTCGTTCCATGTGTGAGTTCTGAATAAGCTGTCTTGCTCATGAACACCACTTCTCGGGGAGCAGAAGCCTCATCACCCTGCTTTGGGCGCAGATGCGTTAGAGTCTGAGGGTTAATTTGCTGAGGCGTTTGCATGCGACTGGACTCGAATGGTCTGTACTCCTCGGTTGACGACATGGACTTGAATGGTGTTTTGGATGATCGTCTTGCAAATCCACCAGCCGCTGCTCGTGTCCGTGACAGATCGTAGAGTGTATCAATCGAAGCAGTGAGGTCATTGACCAAATCCTCAAAATGGGTTTTATCCCATTGAACCAACGACGGCTTCGTATCTTTTGACGTAGCAGGTGCTGAAATCATGCGCTTTGAACTTAACCAAAGAGGTTCGGCTTCTGCTAGGATGTCCTTGATGGTGGACATGATACTTCCAACGACCTCACTCAACCCAGCTTTTGATAGAGACTCATCGATCTCAACAGACTGAGTAGGGTCAGACCATTCGAGACCCCAACTCACGAGCCTATCTTTCTGGATGCGGAGTTTTCGATGTAGGGCCTTGATTTCTGGATCCTCCTCATTTTGGATTGGTTCTTTGACAAAGTCGGTTGACTTCTTAGTGTCGTTGTACAGTCTGCTGAGGCGTTTCTGGAAGGGCAGCTGGAAGCCACCCAGCGGTAAAAACGACTCCATTATAGTGAAGTTCTGTGAATATGTTGGAGGTGAGTCCTAGAATGGGAAGTAAAGCCTGTTTATGATGAGAATAGTCGCCAAGTCTGAAAGTGATGTCTTGATCGTGATGCTTGATGCCGATCTGAAGCGGGGCTCTTGGTACAGGTCTTGGAGGTGGTGTAATTAGTGAGGCTCAGCCATTGGCGGTCTTGGCCAGTAAATAAGTAAGTAACTTAAAAAGAGTCACATGTACTCGGTGGGTGAGAAGAGAGACCAATGTCTTGCAAGAAACTGTAGACCAGACCAGAACCTCAAATCATTTCATTTTGTTGAGAAGAAAGATGCTGTTTATTTCGTTGCCTACACAAAGCGGATCTTGCGGCGCGGCCTATTTGCGGTCATTCTCCAAGGGTCTCATAATCGGAAATGCTGCTGCCTGAAGGATCAGCAAGTGCCCTATTGGTTGGTTGTCCATCGGACTGCAATAATCCGCCCCGAGATGAGATCTAATCATGTGATCTCCATTGGAAGAATGCGGCTGCCTACCAACCCTTGCTACTTCACTCACATACTAGACTAATCTACGAGTATCACCAGCTTTTCCTATGCGATCCAGTCTTTGACGTTTCCATCTCACCACGTGGCTTACGCCATGACATGAGGTCTAGAGCCCCTCCAAATGATAAGTTGATGGTCAGTCTTGTTTGACATGCCCGACATACGACGTAGTATCTCGTTGGTTGGGCATGCATTGATGTCTTATACATACGGCAAGTTGCATGAGACAGATAATAGTTCTTACCATTTCGTTTCACAGACTTTGGGTAAAGCCTGTACGAGATAGCGGCCACTCCTCTAAAGACTTAAATGAGTCTCATGCTTTGACCCGCAGTACTGTACCATCACAAGTGACCTTCAAGACTTGTACAAGTGAGGAGAAGACTCCCGAATACCTACTTACTACGCAAACGTAGGCTTCAGTCTCCGAGACAGCCATCATTACGCACTCGAATTCGAATGTTATCAAGGTTCATGAGGCCTAGTCCACTTTACAAACCGCCGACTTGCACTAGACACATGCTTTGGGTGAAGGTGTCGTTGGCGCCAACATTGACCAACACAACCACAATCCCGAGGGTATCCCAAAGATGTCACCTAAATAAAATCGATTTGCTCTATATCGTTCTAGACCACGATCATTCTTTGGTTGAAGCAGTCACTCCGCCTTTGGCTTACGTCAGTGACCCTCCCCAGTAAACTCGCACACAGTTGACCACCTCCCACTTACCGATGCCCAAGCATCCGCCATTGATTTCATGAGAACACACACACTCCATCATCTCATATGGGCATAAGATGATAGCGTGCGAGATTCTACATCCATCTAGACGCCTGGTGACATTTGTATGTGGATATTGCCAGGCTGTGTACAGTGTCTCTCTTCCTCAGCACCCATCATATACATGAGAGAATCTAGGAATCAGATTTCAGGCTCCAGTGATACCTCTAGGCTTCTTTCCTCATCGTCGGAGGTTACTGATTTTGTCTTTGGCCGTGATGGTGCCTGATGAAGTAGTTTCGGAGCTGACGGCTCAAGGTCGCTCCCTCACACGCTCAGCTAACAGCCCGGCATTGCACACATTTAGTCAACATCTCTCAGATCTTTCCAACCTCTTGATTTGTTCGTCGTGGATATACCTCAAGCATCTTCTCTCTGTGGAGTCAACTCACTGGTGCAGGCAGATATGCTTTGACCTGCCGATGGTGAACATTTCCATGGGCCTCCCATTTGTAACACTGCACGATAACTCTTCAAGAAACACATTAATCGTATAATTTTGTATAGTCTTACATAAAAAGTCAATGCTTGAGTCAAGTCACTAGTATGGTCTAAAATTATAAACTGAATTCATTCTTTGCGCTGTCTATATGCAGCTAGATCTATGTTCTATTCTATCCTTAATTATCCAGATAATTAACCAATACCCATTTACCCATGACCTTTCCCAAACCCTGTTACCTCTTTGATGCTTATGTACAAGAAACTGAAAGAAAATTACTCATGATGCCTTTGCAAGCATAGAAACAACTCTTACTTTTCATACCGAATCGTAAACACAGGCGAATACGCCTCGTCCCAATCCTCCTTCTTCTTCTCATCACCAAAGATTCTCAACGCTCTGTATCTCACAACATACTGTCCCGCAGGGGCAAAAGTGCCGTCCGCAAGTTCACCAGTGAAGGCTTGCGAGTTAACACCCATTGCGTTCCACAGCACGGGAAAGTCAGCGGGCTCCCCGATAACGCGCGGCATTTTGGAAGAGGTAGGTTTCTCGGTTGTTACCGGCATGACTTCAGCGTGAAGCTTGGCTGAGCCTAGAGCGAGGAACCATGTGAGACCGGGTAGTGTGTCGGTGAGGTTGTTTGCCGTGCCGGGCTTGGGGAGTGTCCACGTTGTGTTGTCTGCTATGGGGAAACGGTTCTCGTCGGTTGAGTTTGCGATCCATGTATCTTTAGGCCCAAGAACCACTGAGTCGTGAAGAGATCCCGTCAAGCCTTGGTAGGGAAGTGAAAGAGATGTTCCGTCGGTGCCGTTTATAGTTACATAACCCGACCAAACAGGCAAACGCGTTGCGTTAAGACCCTTGGGAGGCGTAGCCAGTACCTCAATGACAATGCTTTCACCAGCATCGATAGTAAGCTTTGACTCGCTGAACTTGAGACTAGCATGCTCTTTGGCGAAGTCGTTAGGGAACTCATCCGGATAAATGTAATTCTCAACAAGCGTAAACATCGTAACAGCCGGGACGTGAGAAATCTGCAGATCGATCTGCTTCTTGCCCGTATTCTTAACCGTAAAGTTCAACGACTCAGGGAAATGATCCGTGTCGTTGAACGAAAGACTCGATCGTGATAAAAGAACTTTTGCGTGGGCGGCATCGTGAGCCTGCACGATACCGCCGCCCTGCTGCGGAACAGGCGCGAGGAAGTCATAGAACATTTTCCCGTCGTTGAATGACTGCGGGTTTGCACTCGCTGAAAGGAGGTTCTCGATGAGTGCTGGGTCGCGTGTGCCCCTGGCTTCTGCGATGAGGGCGAAGATGCCAGCGACGAGGGGTGAAGCCATGGAGGTACCTGATAACACGGCATAACTTCCCATGCTTCGGGGGTAGGTGGAGAGGATTTTACCGCCTGGGGCTCCGAATTGAGGCTTCACGTCCATTTCCCATGTTGGGCCCCAGGAGGAAAAGGTACTCGCTGCACCGGCCGTGACGTTGTTGTGCTTCTGTTCGAGAATAACGTTGCCGTCACTTCCGTCCGACATTCTCAGAGTAATCTTCTTCTTTGCTTTCAGGGAAGCGATCCATTCCGCGCCCTGTTCAGGAGACACGATGCTTGCTGCTTTGATACCCGTGACGGAAGATACGTCGAAAGGAGCGAGATCTTCCTTGTTGCTATAGAACATGATGTACTTTGCACCGGCTTTTACTGCATTGGCGGCTTTCGCATCGAAAGTACACGAACCTCGTCGGAGAAGAACGATATACTTGCTGAGATCAGGTGTGTTCTTGGGCCACTCATCACAACCATCATCAGCGACAGAAGTGTCGTAGCTGAGTGCCCAGAGTGGTAGCTTCACGCCATTCCAGGCGCTCGGCTTACCACTCAAATGTCCAAACTCATGCTCAGGCCCTCCATCGATGCTGTATTTCGACGCATTCAGGAGCGCAAGAGACTTGGTATTGTCGTACGACCCAACAGCAGTAACTTTCTTCCCATTCGCAGCCGTACTCGCATAAAACATTCCCATGGCCCCTGAATTGCCCGCGGCAAGAACACAAGGAATGCCCTGCTCGACGATTCTCGAAACAGCCACCGCCCATGGTTCTTCAGACCAGCCTGACGGACCGCCGATGGAAGCTGAGATGATATCTGCACCGTCTTCAAACGCCTGGTTGAACGCTGCGATAAGGACGTCGTTTCCAGCTTCGCCGTTACAGCCGAACGCGCGGTAGGCTCCTATTTGCACACCGGGGGCGGCGCCGGTGAAGCCCATTGTGTTCTTTTGGGCGGCGAGAATGCCGGCGATGTGGGTGCCGTGGCCGGCGCAGTCCATGGGGTCGTTGTCGGGTTTGGCGTTGTTGAGGCCGTCGTATGCGTCACCTACGAGATCAGTGCCGAAGGAGACGAGACAGTCCTTGCCAAAGCAGCCTCCAAGGGCTGGATGTTTATAGTCGATCTGTGTAATTGTTAGTTCTGGGTATTACGGGGAGTGTGAAGATGATGACTTACACCACTGTCGACGAGGGCAACTTTAAGACCCTTGCCCGTGATACCCTCTGCCCTCAGCTTATCAATCTGCGTCATGACATGTGGCGAGAACGTATCATTCACAGTGCCTCTCTCTTCAAAGCCTCGTTTTTGAATAGACTTGTACTCCATTCCCGGTGTACCCGTCCAGTGAACTTCTGGCTTGGGGATGCTGAATGTCTGAACAGGCCATTTTTGCTTGATGCCCGGCAGCAATGCCATCTCGGAAGCTAGGTCTTCAGCATTGTCGATATCGGTGAATTGGATCGAAGCTCCCTTGAATAGCTTGTAGTTGTACTGCATACGAGTCTTGCCTCGAGCCGAAGCCTTGGCGAAGAAGTCGGCACAGTCCTAAGCTAGGTTAGTTATGAAGGGATATAAGAGAAAAGAGTGTACGCACATGATTCTCTTCAAACTCAAAGATATAAGCACCCGGTAACCGACTATGACCCTTCCCAACAGAGATCTTATCAAAATCCACTGCGCTAACCACCGCAGCGTATAGCGCAGTGACTATGCTTAATCGCACCATGATGAAAAAGAAATACACCAAATCACGTTCTCCGCAATCACGAAGAAAATCACCAAGATACGAGAAAGGAAAAGGGAAGGGAAAACGAAGAAAGGGAGGATTTAAACGAGATAAAAAAAACCTGGTCCCAACATATCCGCCTTGGAAATAGGTTGGCTGGGGATCCTATATACGATCATCATAGCCCCATTATTGACCACAAGCTGTGGGTTGATCCCCCATCATGGAAAGAAAAGAAAGAAAGTGGGTTTCTGCGGGATAGTGGACTTTACGAGATTTCAGGCCATGAGAAGCAATCCTACGAATAAGAAGACAAGATATCCGTCTATTTGCAGCAAATGTGTGGGATATTCTCTACCAATGGACTAAATGGTTAGTTGCAGCAAGTGAAAGAGTCGGTATCACTTCGTAGCTGAGGAATCTGCAGGCGGAGGTTGGGTTGGGTAGTCAACATGAGATCGACAGGCACTGCACGGATGATGAAACCGGGTCCCCATGTCGCTAAACATAGAAGTCATCTATGATAGAGCCGCATGAGACGATTGCGCATGCATGCAGTCGAGGCAAACCGAGGTAAATTCATGGTTGAAAATGGTCTACTTGTATGCAAGTTTGCGGTGGTATAACAACTCAACCACCAACCGTCAACCATCAGCCTTTTAACTCTGACCAAAGCGAATACTACTATGTAAGTTCCGTCACTTGAAACTCAATCAACAACGTCATCCGATCCTCTTGATCCTCCTTGCACATCTTAATCTGCCCCACGATCGTCAGGAGAAACAAATGCTACCTTACCATGGCCTTGTTCCCTTGACATTTGTTTCCATTATGCAAACGATTCATCAGATAACACTATCCACGGAATCCATCCCGCGATGCAAGACTTATGCAGCACTTCCCGTGTCGTACCAAGCTGAACCTCGTATTTGCGGTACATAAAAAGAAACGCGCACTAGTCTTTGCTTGGATACACGTAGCCAATTGGGCCCACGACGCCTTGTGCATGCATGTGCATATGCAGGGCGGGAGACGTTTCTAAAATAAAATAGAGACAATATTCTTGATTTTTGTTAATTTTGAAGATGGGGCGAACATGAGGTGATTGATTGATCATGATGTGGCAACTCGTTTCTTTTCACATGCTGTTGAATTGGTGCTTCACTGTAACCACTGACTTTTATCGTTGTGCGGCGTTGAGAATGCAACGGGTAGATGCACCACGTTTTGTATCACCGTTGAACGGTAGGCCCGTTGTGTGACGCCGTTGCTCGTGATTGTTCCCGCGTGTAGTTACACAATACCGATTCAACCTCAACGCCCGACTCTGTACAACACAACTTCCAACAAAAGCTTGGCTGATTCACCGATATCGCTACCAACCACCCAGAAGACCATGGCCGAGTTGACTGAGAACGGTGACAGAAGAGCATGCACTTATGAAAATGTCTTTCACTGACCAAGCTGTACATAGTAAAGCTCACCACGGCATTTGAGTCTTATCGCATATATAGATAGAGCCGGCAGATAAGATGATCCCATTGTAGTGTGGCTACGCCGAGAACAAGCTCCGTGCCTCCGGCGCCGTCTCCGGAGGACTGTGTCATGCCCCATCTATGATTGGTCCATCGCACCATCCCAAATTTTGAAGTGTTCAAAAAGGTTGGATCAGAAAATCAGAAATGCGACATTGCTGTCTCAGTGAATCATTACTTAATTTATACTCTTCTCCCTGATTCGAATGCAAAACTAAGCTTAAAACTTTACATCATATTGACCAAGTTCTAAGACGGCAGACACCAACGAAGACAATATGTCGGAACCAGATCCTCATACAAAAGAGCAACCCTCGACTCGCGATACTGAGCGCAATACACAACCATCCGAAGAACCCAAAGAGAAGGGAAACGCATCAGCTTTCAAATCCCTAGGGTTGCTTGATCGTTTTCTAGCAGTATGGATCTTCCTCGCCATGGTAGTCGGTATTATCTTGGGCAACTTTGTCCCTTCGACTGGGCCGGCTCTTGAGAAGGGCAAATTCGTTGGCGTCTCTGTTCCAATAGGTATCTAAACAGCTTATCCGGTGATGCAAGTATACTGATTTGATCTGGCAGCCGTCGGCCTGCTCGTCATGATGTATCCCATCCTCTGCAAAGTACGATACGAGAGCCTCCACGAGATCTTCTCTCAGCGCGCCGTCTGGAAGCAAATCCTTTTCAGCATATTCATCAACTGGATAGTTGCACCCTTTCTGATGGTAAGACATAGCTCCAATTCCTCAAACATACAATATCCTGACGATGATAGCTCGGCTTGGCATGGGCCTTTCTCCCAGACAAGCCCGAACTTCGCATCGGTCTTATCCTCGTGGGCCTCGCACGCTGCATCGCCATGGTGCTCATATGGAACGGTCTTGCGGGCGGTGACGCCGAATACTGCGCTATTCTTGTGGCCATCAACTCGATACTGCAGATGGCTCTATACGCACCGATGTCTGTATTCTTTATATCGGTGATCAGTGGAGAGGAGGGCTCTCTTGAGGTGTCATACTCAACCGTTGCAACCAGTGTAGCAGTATTTCTCGGCATTCCCCTTGGCGCAGCTATCATCACTCGTTTCTCCCTGCGCAAGATAGCCGGGCCAGAGTGGTACGAGCGTGTCTTTCTGCGCATCATCTCCCCATGGTCTCTCATCGGCCTCCTTTACACCATCCTCATCCTCTTCGCTTCACAAGGCCATCAAGTGGTCCATCAGATCGTGTCTGTAGTCCGCGTCGCAGCCCCCCTCATCGTCTACTTCGTCATAATCTTCTTCGCAACACTTCTGGTATCTCGGCATGCAGGCTTCGGATACCCTCTCTCTACAACGCAGAGTTTCACTGCGGCAAGTAACAATTTCGAGCTTGCCATAGCAGTGGCTATTACCACGTTCGGACCCAGCAGTGACCAAGCGCTTGCGGCGACAGTTGGCCCTCTGATCGAGGTTCCGGTGCTTTTGGGGCTGGTGTATCTCCTGCGGTGGGTCTCTGATAGATGGAACTGGAAGAACTGAGTTTTGGGATATGTAGCGAAATATAGCATCAGGTCATCTCGTCCATCAAATTGAGCAAATCTGTGTTGCGAACCAGGCAGGTCTCGCCGTCGGCGCATCCAAGAGCAGCTCGAGCTTGAGATATGTCTGATTGACCTCGGATCTGAGCGAGGATAGTAGCAGCTTCCATGCAGTGAATCTTGTCAAGAGATTTTGGTTGTTGGTGTACGGGCTGTTGCTGTGGCTGCGACACAGGTTGTGGTCTGGGACAGCAGCCTGGTTCTTCTGTACAAGACGTAGCAGTCGTAGCAGTCGTAGCAGTCGTAGCAGGTGTTGGCGGCGAATACATCTTTGGCTGGATCGCAAATGGAGGGTTACTATTCTCCCTCATGGGGCCACATGCTTGAGGCTGTGAGCACGGCATAGGTCTCGAGGCAATGACAACAGGTGAAGCATTAGAAGACGGCGTAGAAACAGGCGTAACAGTCACCACGCCCGCTCTAGCGACCATCTTCTCCTCATACCTCGCAGCCTCAACATGAGCCTCAACCTCCTCAGCCGACACGCCCTTCGCAGCAAGCAAACCTCTCAGCGCAGCATTCTCACCCGCAACAGCCCTCGCAACACGCTGCATCTCCAGCGTAGCCTGGCCATCACGACGCTCAAACTCACGAACGCGATTCTGCAGATCGTCGAGCAATTCACGCTGTCTTGCGCGAGAGCGACGCTGGTTCTCGCGATTGAGAGCGAGAGACTCGGGGGTTCGAGTCTAGTCGGGCTTAGTATTAACGGACATACGGGAGTAAGGGGGGGATATCATACCTTGCGTGGCATGATGGGTTAGGTGTGAATTACCAGCTGAGATGATGGACTGGGGTATTGGGTAAAATGCGCTGGAGAATGAGTTGAATTGGTTGGGGAAAAATATTGTCTGAAAAGGCGTCGTACAACAGCAATAGTTTTCCGGTCCCACAAGGCTTGTATCTAATACGAACTCGGTAATGACTCTTCGGCACTCAGTCCTTCAGTGAAGAGACCTCTCAGAGGTATACTAGAGAGCACTGTGCTCTGTATTAATGAGTGTAGATCAATCGAAGCAATAAAACAACAGCATTCATCTCCATTTCGACTAACGCCCACAAACCATGATCGCTCGATTACAAACCCCTCCACATTTTTTCTTCTCCATGTATCCCAATTAGGTAATCCCATCTTTCGGTCCAGACTCAAACTCCACCATCGTCATTAACTTCCTTCACCTCTCCTCCAGCAAAAGCCAATCAATCCAATTACACTTTATCACAATGATCTGCAATGCCTGTCGCCGCGCAGCAATGCGCTCTGCTCGTCTTCCTCTGCGCACCCTCGTCCGCGCTCCTACGACCATCACCCGCATTACAACACAAATATCTACATCAACGCCCCGAAGACTTCTCTCGACTTCCACGACTCGATTCTCCGCTGCCGTTGAGGAAGAGCCCGACCTGCCTTCCATGAGCCCCGCTGAATCTGCCATCGCCGAAATACTCTCCGAGAAGCTTCAGCCCACCGAACTACTTGTCCAAGACGTCTCTGGCGGTTGTGGGAGCATGTACGCCATCGATATCACATCTCCTGCCTTCAAGGGCCAGACAATTCTCAAGCAGCAGCGCATGGTGAATGCTGCTCTTGGTGATCTTGTCAAGGGCTGGCACGGCGTTCAGATCAGGACCAAGGTCCCTTCTGCTTGAGGGCAATTGTGTTACAGAGCAAACATATCTTTATGTATACGACGGCGAAAATTGGTGAAGAGTCAACATGGGATGATTGTACGACTATGAAGGTTGCTAGAGGTCAGGAAATCACGAATGGGAAGGCATAACGTTTGCAATCGCGCAAGATTCAGATTCTGTTGCGGCTCAAGAGTGAATGGATCAATTGAGCCTTAAATCGACAGGCTGCTGTATTATAGAGAAATAAAGGAACAATGCATAGGATTCACGGCCGAAAATCTCAGCTACGGGGCAAAGCATAAATATATCATTCATCATCAAAACTGCGGCCGCTTGATGGCAATTTGAGTCCTGTACTCCGTATTTGCGTCACATACATTGTCTGATTTCGCTCTGAAGTAAGACAAATTGCTGAAGTAGCTAGGTATGTGACTCAGGCCGATACCTACCATTTCCAAGGAATACTCTGGATAGCCACAAGACTCACCAATGCGGACGAGTCCATGACTCCTCGGCATTTGTGCTGCTTCGGGGGCGACTCTTGAGCCTGGTGGGTGCAGTCTGTCAAATTACTCTGCCCAGTGGCTGAGCTGGACAAATATTTCATTTCAAGTCAGGCTAGGCGCTCTGAAACAACAATGATCAGAAGCATCAGGAAGATAAGTTGAATGGGTATATTAAAACTTTTCATAGTCTCGTCTAATGCGCCATCAGTCGAGATAACTCGACGCTCATCATTCCATGCCCCTCTGTAAATCCATGTCCCATTTCTTTTACAAATTCTCGTTCAAACTGTAGCTTACATTCTGTACATTATTAGCAATTACTCGTAAATCAGCATCTTAGGAAACATACCGCTCAACAGGTGTAAGACCAAGCAGACTCATGCCATTGTGGAGGACAATTCGGGCAGCATCGTACAGAGCCATACGAGCCTTCTGGAGCTCGGCCTCGCTGCCGACAATTCGGAGGTGATCGTAGCTGGAGCTGAGAACGTGTGTCATCTTGAACAGGTATGTCAAGATGGTGGTGGGCTCAAGGGTCTTGAGAGTGTTCTGGACAACGTCGGGCCACTGGCTAAGAAGTCGGACGAGGTCGGTAGCGTGCTTCTCAGTCAGAAGATCGTAGTTGGCAGTGGCCAGCTCCTCATCGGAGAGACCAACTCGTCGGCGGATAGAGCAGAGACGAGCATGAGCATACTGGAGGTAAGGGCCAGTGTCACCCTCGAAAGAGGTCATGACGTCCATGTCGAACTTGTAGTTGTTGATTCTAGTGTCGTTAGTAACAACGTTTCCAACGAGTTCAGGATACATACCGCTTTCCGGACATGTCCTGGACCATAACACTGCTGATACCAAGGATATCGGCAACAGCTTCAGGGTTCTCGACCTGAGAGTACTTGGTCTCATTCTTCTTCATGACCTCGTGCATCTTGTCGGCGACATCACGGAGAATGTCGTCAAGGAACTTGACAGTACCCTTTCGGGTGCTCATACCAAGAACCATACCGAAGTTGATGTGCTGGCACTTCTTAGCAATATCCTCGTGGCCCATAAGCTCAATGGTCTTGAAGAGTTGCTTCAAGTGAAGATCCTGTTGAGAAGCAACGACGTAGATCATGTGGTCAAAGTTATACTTCTCATGTCGGTTGAGAAGCTCGCTAATATCTCGAGTGAGGTACAGAGCAGTGCCGTCCTTCTTTCGGAGAATGACCTTCTCGAGACTCTTACCAGGCTTGCCAGGGACGTGCTTGGAGAAGTCAATGAGGATAGCACCGTTAGCGTCCTCGGTAAGGCCTTTCTCAGAGAGGACCTTGGCAGCCTTCTCCATATCTTCCTCGGGGACCTGAGACTCTCCTGAGTACTCGTCATACTCAATGTTAAGTCGGGCATAGGTCTTCTTGTATCGAGTGATGCTGAGATCTCGGAATCGTCGCCAGAGCTCGACTGCCTCCTTGTCACCATCTGTCATTCGTCGGAAGTACTTTCGGGCTTGCTCGTCCAGGGACTTCTCCTCAAGCGAGGTGATGTCCTCGCCAGCAGCCTTCTTGGCCGCAATCTCCTCCTTCTCGGCGGACATATCCTGGTTAATTCGGACGTAGAGATTGAAGAGGTGGTTAATAGGGTCAGCCTTGAGGGCTTCCTCGTCACCCCACTTCTCCCAAGCCAAAGCCAACAGACCATACTGCTTACCCCAGTCACCAAGGTAGTTCATTCGGGTAACCTCCCATCCAGCGCTCTCGTACAAAGAAGCGAGGAAACCACCAATGATGGTACTTCGGAGATGGCCAGCGTGGAAAGGCTTGGCAATGTTGGGTGAAGAGAACTCGACAATCATTCGCTTCCTGTCAGAGTTGGGGTCGTTGGGGTCTCGGAGACCGTTGTAAGGGTTCTTGCCGTAGTTGTTGGCGCGCTTTCGGATCGTAGGGAGGAGCATGCTGGTAAGCTTGTTGGGCTTGAAGAAGAAGGAGATGAAGGGACCAGCAGCGGTAGGCTTCTCAATAAGAGGTGACTCGGGGAACTTGATCATGTTAGCTATAATTCAGCAATTGCAATTTTATGCGACTCGCCTGAGCAACCCATTCCTCAGCAAGCTCTTGAGGCTTCTTGCCCTTCACTCGAAGAGCAGGAACAGCGAGAATAGCATCTCCCTTGTCGAGAGTCTGAGTCCACTGGATGGCGGGGTAGATAATCTTAGGATCAACACCAGTAATAGGCGCCAAAAGACTTGTGATGTGTGAACGGTAAATATCGACTGGGTTGGTATCAGGGTGACATCCAGGGAAAGAAGTCTCGGTGTTGTCGAGACCAAGCTGCTGGAGCTGGTCGGCGAGAGCGTTGGCGTCTGTCGCCATGGTGCGTATATGTTTGATAGAGGAGGGGTACTTGTAGTCGCGATGCAATGTCTGTTGTCGCGGGGACTGACGAGTCGAGAGTAGAGAAAGGGTACGAGTCTGGACAAAAGCTTGTCGCAATGGCAAAGAGGATGTCACAGTACAACAGGAAGTAGAAGAAGAGAAAAAGGTGGAGGAAGCGAAGCGCCGCGCGAGCATCAATGGCGATTCCGAGCGAGTGAGTGTGAGTCAAGTGGGCTCAAGGGTTAACACAAAAAAATGGATGGCTTTGACTCTTTCACTTCTTTCCTGCGAGTCATCATTCGCCGGGGACGGATGCAGAGCTTGAAATCGCGGGGCACGGTTGCCCTGAAATTCCGCTCCGATTTTACCCCTCCATCCATGTCAGGTCAGGCCATGATAAGATAATGATATATTCAACTTCATGCGGCCTTCATATTGAGTCACAGCCAAATACATAGTCCTTCGAGTCTCACACAGGAAACAATTCTTGGATCAATTTGTATTGAAGATTGAACAGACTAAAACGCTATTGCTGACCATTTAAAACACCCAGTGATATTTTCCAAACCTTTTCACACTTAACATGAAGCAACCCCTCTGAGGTCCTTCAGAGCAAACCAAGCAAATCAATAAAGAACCGAAACTAGACATAGCTTATTTTGATGCGCCGTAGTTGCCAGACAACTCCATCGAGAAGTCCATACAACATGCATTAGAGGGGTATAACAAGGAAAGATCTAGACGTTATGGTCGCCAGGGTTCATCTTCATGTCGTTGGTGCCAAACTTGCCACCGTTCAACTTCTTACGGGCAATCTCCTTGCGCCACTCAAACATGGTGTTGGGCTTGTCCCTGATGGTCTGGCGGAGCTTCTCGTCACTTCGCTTCATCCATGCGTTGGAAGAGGCAGTGCTGACAGGGTAGAGAGGCATGCTGTTGTGGCTGAGGAGGAATGCATCCGGCTCGCGCTTATCATGAGACGCAATGATATCCATATCAGCCGCAATCTGATCGCAGTAGACCTCGAGAGGAAGATCGTTGACGTCGTGTCCAAAGGGGTTTTCGATTTCCTGGCCGATGAATAGAAGTCCGAAAATGATATAAGCGGCGACAACAGAAGCCGGAATCGTGATATACTGGAGCTTATCGACAAGCTGGAAGGGGAGGACAAAGACATAGACGAAGGTGATCTGGCTGATAGCAATGGTGTAAGCAATGGGGAGAGGAGTGTTGAGAACACGGTCACAGCCAGTCATGCAGTCGTTCATCATGGTGAGGTGGTTGTAAGCAAGAGTCTGCTGCATTGGGACAGGGAGTTGCTCCTGAGCGACCATTCGATCGATGGTGATGGCGAGGTGGTTGAGAATCTCGAGGGGGAGGTTGCCAAGAGGCTTGTCGGTCTTCTTAAGAGCCTTACGGGGGTTGCTCTGAGCAAACGACACACCAAGGTACTCTCCAACAGACTTAAACATGTTCTTCTTCTTCATGGCAGGGCCATCAGGGTCAGCGGCAGTGGCATCCTTGGCAAATGTGTTGAGATGGCCGATGAGATGCTCCAGATCGGGATAGGCACTGTAGGGCTCGAATCGAAGGGCATGCTTGAGAGAAACCGAGAAAGCGACAATGAGGTTCATCGCGCCAATCTTCTTGAGAATAGTCTCGCGAGGGTCTTGGTCAGGGACATCCTTGGCATGAATCCAGAAGATTCGGCCCAATGTCTGGGAAGCCATGGTAAGCATACCCCAGTATCGGCGACCTTCGGCATAACGCTCGTACGCAGTCGAGGATCGGAAAGACAGGCTCAGACCGACGACGAAACCCAGAATGGTAAGCAGGACAGAGTCAACAGAAATGTCATGGACCTTGTCATGGATGAGTGTAATGGCAGTCGACCAGGCGCCAATGGCAACCAGAGGGATGATCAACTTTGGCATGATAGAGCCGTGCATCTGCATGACGAGAGGCCATTTTGAGTGCTTCTGAAGATCACGAGGACCGGTGAAGTAGTCGTCAATGTCGAGGGAGGTTTGCTTGCGGAAAAGAGCCGGGTTGACGCCTACGGCGGGAGAAGGGGGAGAGCGAACATTGTCGAGGGGGATTTCGAGACTGTGCAGGCGCTTCTCATTTGAAGTGTCGAGACTTTGAAGACGCGTAGGATCACTGTTAGGGGATTGAGGCTTCGCTTGAGTCTCAGTGTTGGTGTCAATTGTTGGTCGGTTGACGGCCGTGGTGGCTGTATGGCCAGAAGTAGCAGAATAGCTGTCGCCCATGATGGGTGCCGATTATCGCGTTCGATGTCGATTTATTGAAAAGATGAGAGAGATGGTATCCTGCCAGCAGGCCTGCAAGGGTGAAGGGAAATTCAGTTCGATCAGAAAGATGAGAGAGGAAATAGAGAGAGGATGCTCAAAGGAAAAGGCCAAGAGCAGTAGGAATCAGTTGATCACAAACGAGAGTGAGAATAGGAAGAGACCAGACGAACGAGATGCACGCACGGGGGAGGGGCCTAGATATTAATGAATCACGAAAAGAGGAAAGAAAGACAGTGGACAGGATGGACGGGACGCTCCTGGCCTGATATGGGGACTGAAGCTCATCCATCTCCATCGGGAGAGCATCCAATTCCCAGGAGCACAAGGACGACAGCAAACAACCTGGGAGCTAATGGCTAAGGCTAAGTGGAGGTGGTCTCAATGCCGCCGCCACTCAGGAACGCTTGCAAGCCAGGGTCCCGGAGAACAGCCCCCTGTAACGTCCTGGCGTTTCGTCCCCCTATTGGCTCGTGGCCACCACACCGGCGCCGCCGCTTCTAAATTTTGTGGTCTCAGCGGCAGGGCCCGCCTGGGCGAAAGCACTAAGAGAGCCCTCCATGTGTAAGTCGTTTCTAGTGCAGAGAATTTTTCATACTGTGCTGTTGTCGTACCCGGGCGGACTCCAGTTAACGGTCTTCCAGGGAGGAGGAGCAGTCAGCGCTACCTTGCCGAGGCCATCAACACCAACGCACGACGGGCTAGAACTTTGAAACGCAGCTCGCCCCCTCTAATGCACGCTACCCTGTGTTGGTTTTTCTTCTTCGTCTTGTGGGCGGCGGCAAAAAGACAGAAACAAGTTTAAGCAAAACATCTCCCACGAGTGAGCACGATTCGTCATAAAGCCTCACTTGGGTGTTGTGATCATCAGAAACAGCCAACCCCCTTGCTCTCTGTTTGGAGAAACTCAAACGCCATTGTCTGGTTCTGAGACAGCAGAGATGCAGGTGTGTGACACTGCACAAGTCACGATGCATTATGTAACGAGCAACACAAGAGACGATCGAAAGTTCTAGGGGATGGCGAGACACTGATCGATCATGATGAACAGGATGGCATGCGAGTTTCAGGGGGCCGAAACCTAATTGGAGCCCTGGCACCTTATTCGCACTTCCGTATGTCCAACAAAAAGGCGTCCACTGAACCGCGCTGTCTGTCGACGTCTCTACAGCATATTCCCGCGTTTAGTTGAGCCAAGGGGCGCCTAAAAGCCAAATCAGGACATTCGAGGTATATGTCAGTGTAATGACTCTCGCCTCGCCCTCGATTGGTTGTTATTACAAAAAGAGGTCCGTGACGTGGTCAAGCTTCCACTATGAGTAACAAAGCCTTACTTCCTTGCCCAAACAAATGGGGCATCTCTGAGCGAGAAGAAAAAATAGGCTGCACTGCCCCCCATCGGACGTCAAAGAACATCTGGATCCAATGAGCAACGTTCGACAAGAGACATTCACGGTCTTCTGCTGTTCTCCTTTCTGGGACTAGGGAGACGGCGGTAGAATTAGGCTCGTAACTAAACTTCTGCTGGCTCCGCCGAATCATCTAATTTTATACGAGATTCGTCACCTTATTGGTCTTGAATTCTTCAACTGTTGCCGCATATCCTTTCTCCCTTTGATCGAAGAGAAGAGACTTCTTTATTGCCAGCACATAATTACTCATAATTCTGATCATACGGCAATCATTTCTTTGTTTGATCAACTCTCGCTTCACTATTTGGACATCCTTCGCACACAGTGTTCTTCACAGTCCAGCACAGCCCTCAAATCCTTGCGGAGCAATTTTTTGGGAAAATCTCCAGTCTCCACTACGGGACACGCGTTACACTAGAATACCAAGCTTTTTCTCTGATCTTGTTCTGGCGAGTCCGTCTATTGATCAACATTGTAGCTTATTCTCGTCTCCCCAGAAGCCAAGTCTCTCTTCTGTGACTTGGCTTTTTAGTAATTCGCGTCGATGCAAGTAAGATTGTTCGCCTACTCATGTCCACAGGCATCTGCACCTAATCCTTGGCTGCAATGCACAAGAAAAGCCTCTTCCGCGTGATTGTTCCTTTTGAGTTATAATTTTCGAGTTCATAGCCACTGCAGGTCGCTTTTCTGCAGCCGTTGATATGCGGATGCATGGCTGTTCACCTCATCAAGTGAATTTGATGTGAGGCGACGTCGAAAAAGGGAATAGAGAGGTCCCATGTTTTAGCCCCCGTGTTGTCAAACAAGGGTCGTTGTAGGGTTCATGCCTCATCAACATGCGGTCAGCAGTGAGCTGAAGTGTCACTAATAGTTGAAGCCTGTCGTGATTCATATCGAGTATAATGCATGCTGCGTGTTTTCCGCGAAGGATCACCTAGAAAACGGGCAAATTATGACCATTATTCACCTTAACCCAAAGCCCCAAGACACAAATCATCTTGTTTTCATATTTGGCCTTACTGCATCCTTGGATGGGTCATAGCCAGGGCTTTCATTCGATACACGAATCCTGGATACCTTGGCAACATTGATCTCGCGAAAAAGGAGACCATCGCGAACTCGGGCTTTCTTGGACTCCGTAACCGAGCCCCGTCGCCTGCAATCGAGTTCCATGAGGAAAAACGAATGTTTCCAAAACTCACCTGAAGGTCCCTTCTGTGCTGCAAAGTTTCTTCCCCAGATCCGATACTTTTCACCGTCGTTTGAGTTCCCTAGCTAAAAAGATGAGACTGGTGTTGTCGTTTCATCGTCAGCCTCAAACCCTTTCCCTTCCACATTAGGGCAAATTAGTCTGGCAATGGCGCGGAGAATTACATGGATCTCGGATTGGTCGACGGTACGGCTTCGTAATAAGCACTAGCTGAGACAGGATGAGTTTGCAGGAGATTGGATTTCTGGTAGGCTGCGAATCGGCAAAGGCCCGGAATACGATGATATTTTCTCATTTACCAAATATTGATGAATTGCTGCACATGTAGCCGAGGCCTAGGAAACGCGGAGATGAACCAGGCACTGTCCTCTAAGCCTCAATTTGGTCACTTCGGCTGCGTAAAGATGCTTTGAGCTTGAAGGATCAGACTGGGTTCTCGTCTGGAGTACCAAGGCCAAGACTTGTCTAAAGTCAATGCTGCCAGCACCCGTACTTTCATGGATATTCGTTCCCTTGCTTCAGGTATGCTCAAAGCACTCATTTATACTTGTTCGTCTTTCTTTAGCTATTTCCGTTGGCATAGCTCTTTCGTTCGACTGCGACAATCTGTACTGAGCACTTCAAGTCGTCAGACAGGCGGATGAAGCTACAGGATAGAATATCCGAAGGGCGTGACTGTTGCCGCTTCAGGTGATCATTCTATGCGGATTCGTGGGATCAATTGGGGGCGGAATCTGTGTCTGTAATGTCAACCGAGAACCCACAGGTTTTGGGCTCAACGGCATGAACACTCGATACTGGCAGCTGGGGTTGCAGGAACAGAACTCATCTGAAGATGAGGCCTATATGCAGCCGATTTGAGAAGTTTGCATGAGCTTTGGGGGGCCACTCCGTAGCCGACCTAACCTATAAACTTCATCAGCGCAGAGGTGATGGAGATCTAGAAGAAGTACTTCGCACTTCAATGCCCATCTGAGATACTCGTCCTGCAAGGTTTTGTGTCCAGAAGGCTCAATGGGGGCCTATACCATCAGAAGGGCTTGTGCTTCGTGATTCATTGTGTCACTGCATCTTTCCGCCTTGCCTGTTGGAACATGCGAGCAACCTTGTTGGTGGTTAGACTCTGTTGCGAGCATCCTGGGTGACCTTTTATTACTCCTATTCCTCTCGACGCATAGCTGTGCAGAGCCGTTCTGAGTGCACGGCCTGAGGTCCTGTTTGAGGTTGCGAGGTCGCCGAGCTCTATGCGCTTGGGAGACTAACCAGAAGTTGGTGATCACGATCGTAGGGCTGAGTCCCAGCTCAAGCAGAGAAGACGGGGACTGGCAGAATAAATCGGTTTCCAGCAGCTGCGAGGATACGCATTCGTGCTTACCCTAGGGGCGCTTTATAATTTGATAGTCTGTGCTATCAAGCATGCAAGATGTTTCTTATGGCTCAAAGCAGCAATTGCCGGAGCTTATCATATTGAGTGAGGTATTGAGCTTGGTATGGTGGCTTTATTGTTTCGTGGCGGTCCAATCTCTGAGCGCCGGTGATGATAAGCTTGATCGGGTTGCTAACCGTCACACCTGAAAGGTGAACTCTGATCTCTGGCCGTCACGAGTGTAATCACGGAATGTGTATCATGATCAGCACTCAATCCATTCCAAACCACTTCAATGATGCAAACGAAGAAGAACCAGTCCCTGATCTCCAATGTTGAAGAAGCCAGTGGCTCGCTATGCGCACTAGCTTAGGGTATCCAATGAAGACGATCCACCAGATGCGGCCAAGCCACTGCGGCTTTGAAGGGTCTGGCTCTGGCTCTGGCTCTGACAGCCCCAAAGCCATTCCATTCAAGGGCGAGGTCCCCGTCACCTCATCACCCCATCCTAGTTCAAGGGATAATCCTCAAGACCCCCTAAGAACAAATTGAAGTGCCTGACCACCAAACCTCGAGTATCGTCAACCCTTGCTTCAAACTCCGACCCTTTCGACTCTCATTTATCCCCCATCGCCGTTCAAAACGCTCATTGCCTTTTTCGAATTCTACCTTTTTCCGTGCGTCCATCTCGACCGCCATTGTTTCATCATGGCTGGTCATTGGAGTCCTCGACAGCGCACGAATCGCGCCAACACTGTCGGCGCATTTGTCTTCTTCGTCTTTTTTATCTACATCTTCCGCGACACTTTTTTACCCTCGAGTACGCCGGCGCGGAAACATAGAAATGATTACTCTCATATGGCCCTGGGTGACAACGATGTCGAGATGGTGGTCGCTAGTATGAAGCATGAAAATGTTTCGTGGCTTGATGAATATCTCCCTGAATGGAAGAAGAACATCTACGTGGTCGACGACAACAAGGCCAAGTTGACTGTGCCTATGAACAAGGGTCGCGAGGCCATGGTCTTCCTGACGTATGTCTTTTCGTTCTCCATTCTGTATTTATGATATTGATATTTCTGCCTGCAGCTACATCATTGATCGATACGACTCCCTGCCGGGCAACTTAGTCTTCCACCACGCCGAGCGCTTCCAATGGCACAACGACAACCCCGACTACGATGCTCTTCCTCTGCTCCAAAACTTCCGTTTCGATAATCTAAAGAAGGTCGGCTATGCCAACTTGCGATGTGTCTGGGTCCTTGGTTGTCCTGCTGAGATTCGACCTATCAAGGACGAAGCCCCTGCGAAGGAGGGCGAACCTATTCACGCCCGCCATGTTTACAAGGCCGCCTTCCAGGAGCTATTTCCCAGTCTTGAGATTCCTGAGGAGGTCGGCGTCACTTGCTGCTCGCAATTTGCCGTTCGCCGAGAGACCATTCACTTGCGTCCACGCGCAGAATATGTGCGATTTCGTGAGTGGCTGATTGTGTCTGCCTTGGGAGATGACCTCAGCGGCAGAGTTCTTGAATACTCGTGGCACAGTACGTCCAATGCCCCCACAAAATTACTCGCCGATAAACTGACTTTTTTCGCAGTCATCTTTGGCAAACCCGCTGTTAATTGTCCAAACGCCGCCGATTGTTATTGCCAGAACTATGGCATGTGCGATCTCAAGTGCGAGGCAGACAAGTGTGAAGGCCAATACACGCTCCCTCCCTTCTCAACCCTCCCCAAGGGTTGGCCTCAGCTCGGATGGAAGGGAGAGAACCGTGGATGGAAAGGACAGCCATAAATAAAGGAGGGGACAAATATAATGGATCCGCATCGCCTATAGGGATTTCACGAATGATGGTGGTTTTCTCGAACGTCTGCACTGCATATTTAATTTGGGGCCTCTCATGGGAAGTGTTTCGACGAATGGGAAGCGTAAGTATTCCTTACTCTTGGGTTTCTGGAATTATTGGTTATGGGATGGGCGTATAGGATTGGGTTGGGCAATCTGTTATGTCTGCACCAAGTAGAGTTTCTGTAACATCATCACGGAATAATTAAAAGACCATTCAAAAGATACACGTGTCAGGAAAGACAAGAAAACGCCTGATCTTCATTCAAGATCACAAAAATGACTAACCTTCATGCCTACTGGGTCTACAAACTTTAGGTACTGGTAAGATAGGGTACAAGTTTTCTTGCCCCCTGAGGACACGGCATTTGCATTGAAAGGTCATGTACAGTAATTTAGAGTTCACGTTAACACGTGAAGCGAAGCTGTCACATTCCAAGGACGTGCTATACTGTTGGCTCAGAGCTTTAGGGCTGGAGATAGTTACGGAATTAATTTGGCTATACCATTCGATAGAATTTATGCCATTTTTTAAACTGGTATCAATCAGACATGGATTCATGGATCACAAACAAGTTTCCTATTCTGAACATGTATTTTGCTGTTGTAACCAGAAGCTCGGCCCCCCACCTCGGAATTGAAGCCCCACCCCCACTTCTTCCAAGCTCAACCTGAAGCTGCTGTGAAAGCTTACCTTAATCAACTGGAACGTCAGATTCATAGCTTCACCAACATCACACTTACACTTATCCATCAAAGCATTACAAGTCTGTGATACTCTCAAGCAATAGTACTATCGAGAGTACATATTTCAAGATGGATACATCCACTCCCTCCAATTTGATGGGTAAGATCTTCTTGACTGAATATTATAACATTGCTAACATCGCTCAGACAAACACCAGAAGATCATCTCCGAGATCCTCAGGTCCTACCGCGATTTGATAAATTGCGTCACTGTAAATGGAATGGACAAGGAAAAGCCAGGCGACTACGAGGCTCAAGCGAATAAGCTTAACTTCAGAGACCCCGATGTCATGGCAGCAGCTGGCTTAAGGACACAAAGAAAGTTTGACGAACTGGTAAGTTACAGCGCGTCAACGAGATATCATCACTGACATGGAGCAGTACGAGAGCATCAAGGAACTACTTGCTCTGACTCGTACAATCAAAGAGCTCTGGGTGTTTGGACCTGTCGACAGAGCTGATGAGCATCGCAAACAGAAGGAGGCGCAAATTGACCGCGACGTTGCGGAAATCACTACTCTTTTCAACAAGATTGACGCGAATGCCATGCGAGACCTTGCAGAGAAGAACGGTGGCACGTGGGAACCTCAAGGAGAAGCTGCGTTGACAGCACCAGCAGCGCCAGCCCCGACTGGAAATTAGAGAGGCATCGGGGCGGCTTCTCGAGAATCATCGCCATCAGACGACAGTTCGGTAACATTGGGACGTGAATCATCGGTGGAAAGCGATTTCCCTGGACCGTAGGTACCCTTCAGCTGGGAATGAATCAGAACGTAGAGGGTCCAGAACGCTCGGTTATGATACTCCGGAGAATTAGGCGCGGACACAATATTCGGTTCTATGTTCGAAAAGACGTATGTTTGGGGTTGTGAGTAGAAGGTATTCTAATGGGTGGGACTGACGAATATTAATATGGATGGCGTTTTCGGAGTTGGTGTTTAAAAAGACTATGATATAGACGGTCGATTTGGGACCTTTTCAAGAATTCTTATTACTTTATTTGCACCCTTTGGTCGTGGCTTAAGCTTCTGATAACCCGGGCTCGTAGCATGAACCCTCTCTAAGATTATACTAACCTATCCTAACCTATCCTAAGTTCTTCTAAATTTGTGTAATTATCCTTGGCGCTTAGAATCGCCTCTGGCGGTGACTTCGGCAAGGTAAATTTGTATTCCTATTTGTATCCATCGATAGAAACATCAAATGCACTCAGCAGCCTTAGGGCAAACATGAGGAGCTCTTGTTCCCGGTTCGAGTCAAGATGGAGTTTGGCAGTGATCGCAGTTCAGCGACGTAGGTAGGTGCGGCCACAGCTCCTGCCCTCATCAGCAGAATCTGAACCTCCTTCCCAAGCCACGCGCAGGCCACGCCCTCAACGTCCTTCCTCACTTCACAGCCTTCTTCTTCCTCCCTCGACTTTTTCTTTCCGTCTTCCTCTGATCATTCACCCTCGCCATAAACTTCAACCGCGAAACTCCTCTCGTTTGTCTTTCACTTTGATTCCGTGTCCTGCTTCATCTCATCATGTTTTCTCAACTATTCATCGTTGCCTTTGGCGTCACGGCTGCCCTTGGCCAAACATCTTATGGAGAGCAGTTTAAGTACTGGGGCTGTGCCACTGTTGACGCTGCCGGCTTCAGCAACCCAGTCCCTCTTCCCAACGGGATCCTGACTCTGGAGGCATGCCAGGCCGCTTGCGCCGGCCACATGTTTGCCGCGGTGTCTCCTGAGTAAGTTATTGCATTATCATCAAACCAAGTCTAACATTTTCAGTGCCTGTCGTTGCGGAGATGATGCCAACGCCATCAAGTCGGTCGACGAACACTCTTGCAACTACCCGTGTACTCAAGACCCCAACTCTCCCATGTGTGGTGGAATCTGCCCCGAGGGTACTCCCAGCATCTCGAACTTATTCATCATCGAACCGGCTGAGCTGCAAGCTTCCGAACCTGTGCCTCAGCTAGAGAACCCGTTGAACCAGCCCATGTCTATCAATGCTGTCCCTGCATCCATGGCTCCACAGGCTTCATTTGCTTCTGACGCACTCCCCGTGGCTACATCGTCTCCTCTGCCGGGCGTTCCCCTTTCTCAGAGTGATGTTGTTCAGGCTCCCCCACCGTCAACTGAGGCCGTTCAGCAACCCCCTGTGACATCGGTCACTCCCCCATCGTCGACATCCATTGAATCTGATCCTCCTATCACCTCGCCCAACCAGCCTGAGCAGTCACCTCCCCAATCGACCATCAACTTCCCGTCTACGCTCACGCTGCCTTCGAGTGTATCCCCGCTGGCCCCAGCAGCAAGTTCCCCAGACTCTACGAGGGAGGTGCCTAGACTCCCGCCCATGTCTCGAACAGAACCTCCCACAAGTGAGACTTTGGTGACAGAGACGGGCTCTCTCCCCTCCGTGACACCAACCCAGGTGGCTGTGTCAAAGTCGAGCCGCTCTGAGATGTCGATGCTGCCCACAATTGGCGGTCTCCTGTTCATGGTCATGGCGGCTATTTAATGAAGAGGCATAACAATCCGACTTCGCATTCATATGCTCTTGGAAGCACCAGAGGGAAACAATGTCTAGGCAGCTGGATGGTATTGTGGTTGATTTCAAGCAATCTTGAGGCCGTCTAGGTCAACAGTGTACAATATCTTAATGTGAGGAGAAAAGAATGCACAGCTTATGAGGCTGTTTAGAACATTGTTTCAAATCCGAGTTTGCTGTGGCAGTCAACCTGATCGTGATGATGCATTTTCTTTTTACTTGGAATTGCAGATACTGGAGTTCAATGTCAACGTAGTCCGAACTTCTGAGTAGATCTCATTGCATATAGATGTATATTTTTGTAAACCTCCTGCAGCCACGTCTTGCATTTATCTTTGCCATGCCCTCGGGGAGCAAGAAAGCATTGGACCCTGATATTGTCAAAACAAACTCAGCAAGAGTATCCTGAGCCTAGAAAAAGGTAGTGAATCCTAAGCTGATGCTAATATACCTGATTATTTATTTAGAATCGAGGTCCTGACGTTTTCTCTCCCTAGCATGCGCCGAAAGATGTCTTATAGCAGAGGATTTGATGAGTGTAGGGTAAGCAAATCGAGACTGACGTAAATCAATGCATGAATGGCGGCCCCACTGGAGCTCCGAGTGCCAACGCAGGGGAAAGTGGCGGGGTAGAGCTGACGGAGCAACCCAAGACAACATCGATACCTACACCTACAACCCATGAGATAGGCAAGATGCAGTCCGGAATCTCAGGTAAGACTCCAGAGACTCTAGCGGTGGACTTCTGCTAACGATTGTAGCCTCTCAGGAGCTGCAGGACCAGTTCAACTCGTTGCTGTCGTCGGACGATACCTTTGGCCTCCTCGCAACCATTGAGAAAGAGGCTCTGGTCCCCGTTGCTACGATCCCTTCAAAGTCAAGCTCATTCTCCGATAACCTCTCTGGCCTCGAGCCTCACCTCAAGCCTGACGCCGCGCTCTACATTATCCTCCGTCGCTATGACACCGCTCCTCGATTCCTAGCCATTACCTACGTCCCCGATTCGGCAAAGGTGCGCCAAAAGATGTTATTCGCCTCAACACGTTTGACCTTTGTGCGTGAGCTGGGAACAGAACATTTCCGAGAGACCATCTTTGCTACGACAGCCGAGGAACTGAGTGTGAAGGGCTTTGAGAAGCATGATGCGCATAATAAGCTGGATGCACCGCTCACCGAGGAGGAGCAGCAATTGGGTAAGGTCAAGCGTGCTGAGCAGGAGGCGGGATCAGGAACAGGTCACAAGGAGATCCATCTGAGCAAGAACTTTGCTATGCCCATCTCCGAAGACGCTGTTGCTGCTCTGAAGGAAGTCGGCCAGGAAGGAGGCCGAATCGTGGCGATGCTGGTAAGTACTTGAACCATGAACTGTTCCATTCCACATGAATTAACCCTCTATAGAAAATCAACCCCGATACCGAGGTGGTGGAGCTCGTCCCCGAGGCACCCACTCCAAGTGGGATCGCAGAACTGACGCAGGCCATCTCCTCAACTGAGCCGCGGTTCACCTTCTACCGCTACACTCACACGCACAACGGCGCCGAGTTGAGCCCCATCCTGTTCTTCTACACCTGCCCGTCAACACCCGGAAACAAGTCCATCAAGTTCCGAATGATGTACCCCCTGATGAAGCGATCCGTGCTGGAGGTCGCTGAGCGGGAGGCTGGTCTTAAGCTTGAGAAGAGGTTTGAGGTGGAGGAGCCTAGTGAGATTACCGAGCAGTCGGTTTTGGAGGATTTGCATCCCAAGGTTGCGGCCCGACAGGGCTTTAGCCGACCCAAGCGACCTGGTCGATGAATCTGATCTGAGTTGGTGAGATCTGAGTCAGTATGGTGAAACGAGCTCGTTTTCAACGCCTACAGTTTGAAACGGTGCGGTTAGATAAACATTGATATTGATACACAAAAAAAGTCAATTGCCCAAGCTACAAATGCTGGTATTTATCCAAGATGCATGCACGCAATAAGAACCCAAGCCGCCCTTCACTCCAATGCATGGTATACTTGTCCGCTCTCTATACTCTTCGTCCTTCTTTTTCTTTTTGTCCTTTTCCTCTCATCTTGCTATCCTAGATCGACTCTTCAGCTTCCTTCACAGCAACTTGAACTGTGGATTGATTAGAAACTGAGACGATACAAAACGGCTTCCAAGGTATATGTTGACTGGCGTTCTCGTGGTTCATCCTTCTGGGTAAAAGGGTTCCCCAACAAAGAGCTTCAGCGGATGATGGTGATTCCGTGGTTTGTTGCCACTGCTTTATTCCTCGTACTTGCCTCCGACTAGCGAAATGTTGCTCTTTTCTAGCTTATCCTTGAGGAACTCGTAGACGGTAAAGGTGACGGCCTGACCGGGAGCGACACGCATGATTCGAGGCGTGATACCCTTGTAGAAAGCGTGAACTCCTTCTTGCCTGTGAAGAGTCAGTACATCAATCTTTCTCTTTTCGAACTGTGTGACTCACTTGAACATATCTCCGGCAATTCGAGTAATTCGTGTCCAGGCGCTAACTCCAGGCTCAGCAGTAGCCTTTTGCAGACGAGTCTTAATAGTATCGATAGGAGCGTTACTCATAGGGCCCATAGCACCAGAAACAAGACCGATAAGGGTAGTCTGCCAGTTGGGCAGGTTTGTGTTCTCATACTGAGGCTGCCACTTCTTCAGCCAATCCTTAAAGTAGCTGTACGCAGTAAAGTTGACAGCCTGGTTAGAACCCTGCCTCAACGCCGTCAAGCTCACACCGCGGTACAGCGCGCCGAAACCCTCCTCCTTAACAACAGTGTACAGCGCATGCGCAGCATTGCGATACTTGGGGACGTCGAGGGGGTCCGCCATGGAGTGGTGCTGCGCCTGGAGACGAATCTTGATGACCTCCATGGGCGTGACGACGGCGACGGCTTCTGTGACACCGGCTGAGAGACCGGCGATGAAGGTGGCCTTTCCGGAGACGACGCCGGTTGTGGGATCAGCGAGGATCTGCTTGTACCACTCAAAGGAGGTGAAGCGGATGGCCATCTTGGGGACGATGCCGGTGAGGACGGCGCCGAGACCCTTGTAGAGACCGAGGGGTGTCTCCTTTGCGATGATGGCGGCGCCGGTCTTGATGAAGCCGCGCTTGGGGGCACCTGGTTGGCGGGCGCGCCTTGAGAGCTGCATGCGGACTTTGATTGTGTCTTTTCATTTCACATGTTAATTTTTGTTTGGTGGTTGTGAGATTCTGGGTTCGCGACTGGAGCTTACCGAGGGGATGACATGCGAGAGCCTCCATCATACCAGCACCACCGCCAGCTGCGATTCATGTTAGTTTCTGTACAATTGCGCATGGAGAATTGGTCTCTGAGAACCATTTCTTTTGGCTGCGACATACCAATGAGGTTTACAGCCGCTGAGGGCGGCTGTTTCTTTCCATTTCCATTCTTTGAAGCCATTGCGACAGAATTGATCTCTCGGTCAATCTTGTGCCGAGTTCAAACAACAACAATTTCAAAATCCGAGAGGTTTGCGCCGAGTTCGTAGAGCCGAGGTTCGGATCGGTGGATGATTTTATTTACTTTTAGTCTAAGGGTAGCTTCGAGAAGAGGAACAGACGAGACGGAGAGCAAGGGACGGAAAAGTGAAAAAGAGGGCTAAGAGGAGAGAAGAGAAACAAGAGCGGACGGAAATCGAAGGACGAGGGAAACAATTTAAAGAATAGACAAGAGTAGAGGAGCATATGCCATGACCACGATCCATGTCGGCGATGGACCGAGTCTAGTAGAGGGTCTAATAATACTTACACACCTCAAAAGGTTATGATTGAAGTCCGGAGAACCCCACATTGTGAACTAGAAGAGCTAGATTACGGGGAAAAATAAGTTGGAGTTGGGGAATGGGCGGGAACGGGATTGGGGGTGAGAAAATGGAAGACCTCGGAGGATGCCTTGGCAATGAATTGGCTGAAAACACGGCATTCAAGGTGTGAATATGATGATATTGTTCACTTGAATTGCTCTGTGTCTAACATGATGTGTGAAAAAACATGCTCATGAGCTGTATAATTAATGACCCAAGTGTATTCTCATCATGGCATGTAGATTCATGCCTTCACACCCTTAACCCAGATGCCGTCCCATCGTCTCTCACATGTTATCCCCTAAACCCCTTCCAGAACCAACACAAGAAACTCTCCCTCTCCCTCACCATGAACTCTGACGTCGGCCCTCAGCTCTGTGTTTCTTTAGACCGAGAGGCAAAGCCCCACCAGTGGTCCGGGCAGATGGAGGACCAGGGTTCAGAGCATCATTCCATGCGGCCGAGAAGAACGAGCCCTCTGACTGTTTCTTAAAGAGTGGCACATGCTACAACTGTAGAAATGCCCTGAAGGAAATAAGTTTGGTGATCACGAGCTTGAGATGACTCAATCTGTAGAGCGAGCTCGGTGAGAGATTGGTTTGGTTGTAAGTGACGTCGATGCTCTTTTACCGACGGGTTGCCGAGCTTGTGATATTGCGGGGTCTGTTCCCCGTTAGATACCTAATCAACTTTATTCGTGAGGAGAAAAGGGCAGAGCCGTGTGTATCATGACAGCGCAGGTGAAGGGGGAATTTACGTATTCATGATCACGAGCTCCAAGCAGGGACTCTTTCTGTATCATTGGTTCTTCTTTCATCACCTTCAACGGTAGCTACCACCAATTATCATCCCCCACAGCCCTTTATTCCTATTCACACACCTATATCCAAGACTCACCCCCTCTCCAGACGGCCATCGTCCGCAAGTCAAGGGGAGAAAATAAAACAATAGCAAGAAAAAAAAAAGGTGAAGCGCATGACCGAGCTTTGCCGAGGTCTGCAAGTGGACTCAGCCTTCGATTTCCATACCACTTTTTATTTAGAAATCCAAGATCTATTTTTTATAAATCTCCGGAAATGCTTCACCGTCGGGTAAAGACTCTAGCACAATGCCGTGCCTGTAGATAGGAGTCGAGGGAGGATATAGATTACCGATGAAAAGGGTATAAGTGCCTCCCCGCGGAAACTGTGAGTATCAACTCTTCCGTGCTGTTCCGATAAGATTCAGGACTGTTTAGAGACATGGTTAGGCACGGATAGATGCCGATGTTATATGCCTTTCCATGTTTCCATCGAACTCGGAGCTCAAGGTCGGAGCTTCGGAGACTCGGATGTGAGGTTTGATTGGCTGTGTACCTGACCCGACAGAGTGTCGGAATGGTAGGGTCCACTTTCGCGGAGCCGCGACGGTGAAAAGGTCGTAGCCGACCCGGCCAGGAAGGTCTCCGCTAGATATGCACGGCTATTACTATTTCTACGGTGCGTTCTGAAGCTGTCTATTTCTTCTCTACTCTACCTGTTTGTGAATGGCCTCAAATATGCATGCAGCTCAAGGACGATAACCTTGAGAACACGGTATAAAACGGGAGAATCCCTGGCAAAATTATACCCGGATGTGACTTCAGCCGCCAGGGTCCTAGATCATTACCTCGACTGATTTGACTGGTCCGCTTACCGCAAATCATGCTGTATCCACATCCCGATGTTGCAAACCCCCAAAGTCTTGAATTTGGTCTGACGATGGGGGATGTTTGGGATGAGACGTAACAGCGTTTGCCGTGGTTTGTAGTTGCTTGGTATGTTCTTGATGATGTGATCCTGTCTGTCGATATTCTTGTAAGACGGGGGTAAAGCAACTTTGCATTCTCATCATATGTAACTTGGTCATCAAGACATCCGCGTGACGTGAGAGCAAACTTCCACCATGAGGTCTATGCACCGGACACTTCGTGTGACGCGAGCTACAAACAGACTACTACTCTAGTGGTTGTCTGCAAAGGTCATTCACACTAATTCACTTCATGCCTCTCACTGTATATCCTCATCTGTCATGATCCGTGACAGAGGTCCGCAGTCAAGCCAGGCAACCAATGTGAACCCTATAGAGTTATCGCAACTCTTCAATCATATAAAGCCAACAAGCCCACTAACCTTTTTCACTTCACGCTTGAGGACACGCCATTTTATATGCATTTGGATAGTATCCAATGTCTCATTTCATCTATACTATAGCGCCGGAACCGCAATAACTGGCACATCTTTTCCTTATATATCCGCCGCCTCCCCAGCATTTCTCCCTATATTGTTCGCTGGCCCATACTCAACCACCCTCCCTCTATCCAACCTCAAGCACCAAGTCGCATCCTCCACAGCCTCCAACCGATGCGCAATCGTGATGACAGTGCTCTCTTTGAGTTCCTGCCTAAGTATCCTCTGCACCATCGCCGCTGTCCCACGATCAATCGACGCCGTCGCTTCGTCGAGGATGACAAGGCCACTTCGCCGCAGTACAGCTCGACATATACCTACGAGCTGTCTCTGTCCCTGACTGAGGTTCTTTCCACCTGCGTCGATGCGGGTTTCCAGACCCCAGTCAGTGCCGAGGACGCGATGGATTGCGTTTGTGCAATCTTGGTCGGAGAACTTGGCTTCTGGGTCGATGTTGTCGTGTAATGTGCCTGGGAAGAGGATTGGGTCTTGTTGGATGAACGTCACTCGATTACGGAGGGCTGTACGGTTGATGTGGGCGAGGTCGATGCTCCCGATGGAGACGGCGCCTGAGTACGGCGCTTGCGTTACTAGGAGAGCGTTTGCGATGGTTGACTTTCCGGAGCCCGTACGACCGAGCACTGCACACGTTGAACCACCCGGAATCTCGAATGATACGTTGTCCAGCACCGACGGGAGGTCATCAGCGTACTTGAATGACATATCCCGGAAACATACACTATCGCACGGTCTGGGCCAGTCTTGTGGAGGCTCAATATCACCGCTGGGTTCTTCGGGGATACGGTTCAGAGCATCAACTCGTTCAAGCGACACAGCATCGAGCTGAAGAGCCGCAAACTTCTCGCACAGTTGCTGAACAGCAATCATGGCGATATTGGTTTGAGTCAGAACAAAACCGACTGCACTAGCCGGTGTGCCCATATATACCATGGAGAGAACGAGGATGGTTCGCATGATGGCCGATGACATACCGAGTCTAAAGTCGAGCCAAAATGTCATACTCCAGAAGAAATGATCGTGCTTTTGGAAGTCGTCAACAGCTTCTAAGTGCTTATTCTGAAAGCGGCTTTCAACCTTGAGGGCACGAATTGTGACAAGACCATCTTGCATGACTCCAATGTTGGCGATGATCGGAGTCAAATATCGCATCTCCATTCGGCGTAGACAGCGTGAGGCGGGGACGTATATACGATAGAAGTATGCGAACAGGATGGCGACAACAAAGATAACCCCCACAAGAAAGATCTGGTGTGTCATGATGGCGAAGAGACTCAGCGAGAGAGCGACCAGGTTGAACACGAATTGTTCGAGGGGTGCGAGAATTCCACCATCGACCATGCCCATGTCGGAAATGAGACGGTTCTTGAGTTGGCCTGTCGGTGTGATATCGTGGTACCGGAATGATGCCTTGCTGACTCTATCGATGGCGATTCTGAAGAGCCGTTGAGCTGCGCGGATGCTGATAGAAGCGAGGAGGACTTGGGCTGAGGCGTACGAGAGGATCTGGGCGATTGATAGACCTGCGAGAACATAGAGCCAGGGTCGAGGGTTTTGGTTAGGATTAGGCAGACCCCAATATTCGCTTTCGATAAGAGTCTCGAAGTTTGCAGATTCATGGCCCCATGCTTCGAGGAGTCGTGCTCGCGCAATGTCGCAGTATCGAGATAATCCATAGAACAAAGATAGAAATACCCATAGGTGCCATCCTCCTGCACCCATGTACCTAAGATAGATGCCAATAGGAATAGCCCCTGTCTCGGTGATTTCTTCAGGAAGGCCCTTGTCGACCGGGAGTTCTTCAGATACTTGCTCATTAGGCATTTCGTGAGGTTGAACTTCAGCAGGGCCGGAGTTGGAAAGATGAGGGTGGTCGAGTTCTTCTTTGAGTTCCGTTGGACTAAGGACATGGGCGTAACCATCGTTGATATCGATAACTTGATCGGCGTGTCGAAGAACGAGATCATCGCGATGTGTGACGAGAACAATCGTTCGGGTCTTGGCCAGGGGTCCGCAGAGGAAGCGCTGAACGATATAACTCGCTGTATCGTGATCTAGGGCAGCAAGGGGATCGTCCAGAAGGACAATTCGACAGCTACTGTAGACCGCCCTCGCCAGTGCCACCCGAGCTTTTTGACCGCCAGAGAGTCCGATACCACCCTCCTCAAGTTTCGTTTGATCACCCATAGGAAACGTTGCGAAGTCGGGAATCAGTGCACAAGCACTAATGACCTCTCGATATCTTTCACTTTCGAACGATTCATGGAAGACAATGTTATCTCTGATGCTCTTATTCTGCAACCACGGGAGCTGTTGCGCATACGAGATGGGCTCATCAGCTCTTGAGAAGTAACCGCTCTTGTGCTCCAGTTCGTTGAGGATCGCAAGCAATAAACTTGATTTACCTGAGCCAACTTTACCGCGCACGACAGTCAGACCCGTCGAGAACTTGAGGGTCAAGTCGCGAAGAACAAGATGATCTGTAGCCGGGCGTGCGAAACTCGCTTTTTGGAATTCGATGTCACGCGGTTCACAGCCGCTGAAGGCGTCTTCGTCTCGGTCGGGTTCGGACATATATTTGTTGACGCGCTCAACGGGGATAGTGCACTTCCAGACTGCAGAGATAAGATCGAAAGCTTCGCGGGTACTGGCTTCGAGCTGTGCAAAGAGTTGTAGTGAAGGCCAGATAACGTCGTTGGGTAGACCGCGGCCAAGGATGAGTGTGTATAAACAAATACTCGCAAACGGATAGACCGCGCCGCCAAAGACATTGATCGTGGAGATTGTAGCATTGACGATAGAGATATGAAACCTCTTCCTCATCTCGACATCTCGAAACCTCAAAATGCGATCTTTCCACGAGGATGTCCAGCCATTGAGCTTGAGCGGGCGACTAGCCTCTACAAAATGCGCAACAGCCTGAGCCCTCCGATCAGAATGGCCCGTCCGTTGACGTTCAAGTTTGATGACCTGGCGAACGAGGAGGGAGTTGCAGATGAGAAAGATGACCATGAATCCGAAGCCGACGCAAGATGGCCAGCCCATGATGTCGATTAGGTAGTAGATCGTGACGATGACTTTAATGGGCGTTGCGACGACGCGCGGAAACTCCCAGAATCGCTGGGATATCTCATAGGTATCGCCACGGATTAGGTTGACTACCTTTGCGTTTGAGGCTTGATGGTCTGGTGCTGGTTTCTCTGCTGGTCTGGACTTGTTGCGGCCACAGCATTTGTTGAAGAACCTGCTAACGCGGTTTGAAGAAGCGTTGCTTTGTTGAGTATGTGCTGAGGGATCTTTCTCTGTCATTTCGGATCCTGGGACGGCTCTTGTGAGGAGTTTGCTGAAGAGACCGATGAATGTCTCACCGCGACTTCGTTCGTAGGCCTTGCGGGAGTACCATCCCGAAGATGTTCTCGCGATTTGGCGGATAGTGTCGATGCTGAGAATAACGACACACCAGAGTCCTGCTTCTGCAGGGTCGTTCTTGTCGAGAGATTGATAGAGCTTGCTTGTGAGACGAAGATTAGAAACTTCTGCGACTCGTTCCAGAATAGCTGCGAATGTGCCGATGAGAAGATCCAGACCGTTTGCTTCGATGAGGCATGGGAGAAGCTTGCCCTTGAGCGTTCGAAATACCTGGTGCAGTCTCCAGTGCTGAAACTCATAGGGCAGCTGCCAGACGTCTTCGATGGCGATCTCTCGTTTTTGTGCGATTTTTGATAGCGGGTTTACCCATCTCATGGTCCAGAATTGGAAGAGGGTGAGGTTGTCTTCCGGACTTCGGACGTGGTTAGATGGAGCGGCTTTGGCGTTTCCGATGTTTGAGGAGCCCCAGAATGGGTTTCGGAGGGGCATGTTCATGATGACCAGAATTGCCAGGATCTCGAGGGTGAGATGTCCAATGTCGAACGGGTTGATTGAGTTGGCCTTGAAGCTGAGATAATAGATCGCTCTGAGGGTTAGAGTCGTTGCCATCATGAGAAAATACTGCAGCATCAATAACTTGGGAGCTTGGACGGGTCTATCCAGAGCCGTGACCAAGGCTACAACAGTCCAAGGTACAAGCTCCATAAACGAAGCTTTGTGATGAGAATGAACGATAGCAGAACTGATAGCCAGCCCCAGCCCAAGGAGGGCAATGAGCAGAAGACACAAAGTCCAAAAAGTCCATTTTCTCTTCTTGGGATGAAACGGCGGCGGTTCTTCTGCAAAAGGTTGTAACCAACGGGGGTTAAACCGTGACAACGGTGTTCGGCAGAGGTATAGCAAGAGTATCGAACATGAAGCTATATCAAGACTGAGCATAACGCCCACTTCGCGCTTCGGCCATGATGTACCCCATGTTGAGTACAACGGTTGGTCTGTGGGTATGTAATTGAAGAGCTGCTTCGAGAAGCTGGCGTGGTAGAGGTCTACAGCAGCCATACTGGCAACCAGCCAGAGTTTCAAGATATGTAAACTGGATAAGGTTCTTAGCTCATCAAGCTCAAGATAAACGGCAAGAAGTAGGACGTAACGTAACAAACGGAAGCTGAAAGCGTGGTAAATGGTGGTAGGATGTCAATGGGCTCTAGAATGGCTTGGTAGGTATACAATGGCTTGGGGGATTGGAGGCATAATAAAGCAAACGCTGTCTGTACAACAATAGAGACGTGAAAAACATACAAAATGGGTGTTTGTTATGCTATGCTATGTCCGGGAGCTGGGACGATTCACACATAGGGAAAAAGTCTATTCGCGGGGCGTTACTGATGGGAAAAGAGAGCACAACACATAAAACGACGAATTATAAGCCATTGGCTCACTGCACAGAGATGAAACAATTCATATGAATCAGATGTTACAAAGGGCATTGATGTATCAATGGCAGAGCGAGAGAAGAGACGCTGGCGGTGAATATGGATTTTCCGTCCCAGTCACGGCCGACATTAGATCAGAGACCCTTGGATGTCCAATGAGATGCTAGTGGAGAAAAGATGTTCGTTGTTGAGCGTGGAGTATTTCTCCGGATACGGCTTGGTACAGATATTCGCTGATCATTGAGCATGGGGGGTTGGATGTTAACGTAGGATTCATCAAACTCGACTCAACGATGTTGTTGGTGATCTGCACCTCAGAGGCACAGACACAGCGACAATGAAATGTTTCGTCCTGATCTGTTCTGCTTGTGTGTGATTTAAAAATACAATGCTCTCAACCAATGTCCTTCTTTTTCTTAAACAAGTAGAGCGCCTCCTGCAAACGCAATGGTCATTAGAGTTATCATGCCGACGCCGTGGGCTGACCAAGCCTGCAGCGCAGCGACAGCGTTGTCGCTCGATGTTGAGGATGCAGCTGATCCGGTGCTGGTAGCAGTGCCTGAAGCGGTGCCGCTCGATGAGGAGTCGGCCTTGGAGTCGTTGCTCACAAGCGCGGAGAGTTTGTCGTCGTCGACGAACGAGGCCTTCACCGAGGTTGCGTTCTTGCAGTCGCTGGGAGGATCGGCCTTGCCCTTGACGAAGTTGGCAGCGATGCACTGACTTTGTTAGCATTCGACTTATCAAAGTACTAAGTTTAGAAGCAAGGACATACCTGGTAGAGAAGACCGTCGACGGCAGAGGACACAACGTTCACCCAACCCTTCTTACCAGCGTATTTCTCAGGAACAGTGACCTGGGGCTGGCAGAAGGCACCAAGACCGCTCTGCTGAACGATAGGAAAGACCTGCTCCCAATCGCCATCGGCCTTCTCGTTGAGGGTCACGCGGAAGAGCCAATTGCCCTGCTGATGCGTGGATAGCAGAGCGATAGCCTCGCCGCCGACGTGGAAGTCGACGAGCTTGTCCTTGGAGAGGTCAGGCGTGAAGCCGCCGCAGGGAGACTCGCCCTCGTTGTCGTCCTTGAAACCGATGGTCTCGGGGTACTTGACTTCGAAGTGGGCGAGGGAGATGCCGCAGAGGAGAGCGGTTGAGAGGAGAGTAGAGGAGCGCATTTTGATGTGTTTGTGGGGGAGTGCTGAGTGAGTGGTTTGTGAGAGCTGTGCTGGGTTGGAGTTGGTGGGCGGCTGAGCTGCTTTTGTAGGAGCTGCGGATATCGGCAAGGGGATTAGGGAGAGGCTGAGCTAGTGTGAGCTGTGTTTCGCTAACAAGGTGTGTATGTTACCGTGTTGGATATGTATCAGGCCGCTGTGCGAAATGAGCTTCCATTTGGGGTCATTTAACACAATACGTCAAGGCAATAACATTTTCGACTCATGTAGTAGTCAGATCTTATATCAACTCAAGTAACACACATCCCCAGTTCCACAGCATGAATACACAGCATCTGCAAGCTCCCCATCATGAAAGCTACGTCATTGAGGCTCTGTGCTCCCCATGATGAACCCTCCCATCAATGCAAGCCATCTTCACTAGCCTGAAGCAATTCACGCCAATTCCCCGTCAAACGTGCATCCAAAACACCCAAAGCCTCACAAAAGCCAATTCTGCAACGGCGCAGAGACTTTCCGCCGCAGAGTCTAGCAGTGTAAGCCTCCATCGCCAAATACCGTGTTAGTGGTGAGCACGTTTCTTTTCTAGACCTCGCGGGGGAAAAAAAACAGGGGTCCTTGACATGCGGAGGAGCCAATCAGAAGGGGAGCGTGCACGGACCTGAGGTTATTTGAGCAAGTTTCTCTGGTGTTAGTGAGCGAGTTTTTTGTCAGACCATGAAAGAGTTGAAATCACAGTGAGAAGGTTTGATGAATGAATGTTGATAAGTATCGGATATTCGGCATGAACGGATAGAACGGATACAGTTTTGGGGGAGATTTGAAAAAAAAAAGAGATGGTAGTTGAGAGTTTGAGTTTGAGTTTTGGTAATTTTATGCGCAATTTGAACAGTTGTTCGACGTTTCTACTGCCGGGTGTAGCCTCAAAGTATCAAGCTCGCATCGCTTGATTGCACCAATCTAAAGAGGTTAGTTGCAGATACAAGCGATCTGATGGGCATCTCGCCTCGTCTGGCAATCAATCACACTCCGCGGGGTTTGACTCTCCTTCACTACCTTATCCAACATCAGCACTCGGGCTTTTTCATACCCGGCGACCTGTGACTTTGACATCTTGTTCGATGCAGTCACCGTAAGCGGTTTCATCATATCAACTTGCTCATTCATTCTCACCTGTCACACAGTCGAAGGGAAACTGGACGCTTGCACTCGAACAAAACTTGGCCTGTTTGCAGGTAACATGAGTAACTGAAGCGCAAGACCCTACCATCATAGCAGGATTGTTCATGAGCTAGAGACACACTGGCTCTATCACGACGCTGGCCGTCTGAACCTCCCTCCAACTCAAGTCACATCGAACCCGCGCCATCGGCGCATCGTAGCCCATCATGGATATGGACCACATGCATCATGACCCCGGCTTGCGGATGGATGTCAACTATGCCTTTGCTCGCGGATACTGGTATACCATCGCTGGTCTCGTCGGCGCACTCGCTGCTATTCGCGGCATCAACTACCTCGACGCTCAACAAAGGTACGTCGCTTGACGACCTCTCGCTAAGCATACTGACACTCCACCAGATTAAAAGCATGTCGCGATCCATCGATAGACCATCCAACACGTCCACGAGGAGCATTCAGTCAAGCATGGGCGACAGCAACCGCCGTCGTCCGCGAAATGGGCCATCCACAATACTACATCCCCATCAATGGCCTTCGATGGGCAACACCTCTTCCACTCGGTCGAATCATCGTTCTAGCATATTACTGGGTCGTTATTGTCTATTTGATGAGCTGGCAGGTTTCAAAAAACGATGTGTACTACTGGGAGCGCATCGGATACCGCAACGCTTGGGTCACTCTAACCCAGTTCCCGCTACTCTACCTTTTGGCGACAAAGGTCAACGTTATCGGCTTCTTGATTGGGAGCAGTCATGAGAGGCTTAACTGGCTGCATCGATGGATTGCGCGGACAATGTTTGTTACTGCGACGGTTCATGGCTTTCACTTCTGGACTATGTGGGTGCGCGCTGAGTTCCTGGACTACGCACTCCAGATTATGCCGCTCGTCAAGTATGGGCTTGCAGCTTGGGCAATTCTGCTCTGGAACGTCGTCACTGGTATTGTTCCCATTCGAAGGCTTTCGTATGAGGTTTGGGTGGCTCAGCATGTGCTCACCAGTATCATCATGCTGTGGTTGCTCCACAAGCATATTCCCTCCAATGCCCGATGGCTGCTGTGGATGAGTATTTCGTTCCTGGTTTTCGACCGCGCCATGAGATGGGTACTTCTCCTTTGGCAAAATGTCCGTCTTCGCCCACAAGGAACAGAGTGTCAAGGCATGAAACACCTTGGACACCGAGTCGTTACCCGTGCCGTTGGACAAGCCACGACCGTCATTACCATCAAGGATGTACACTTCAAGTGGAAGGCAGGACAGCATATTTACCTCTGGGTCCCACGTCTCGGACCCTTCGAAGCGCACCCATACACAATCGCATGTGCGCACAAAGTCGAAGGCGCATGTTGCTGCAACAGTATACAGCTTGTTGTGCGCACCCATAACGGATTCTCCAAGCGACTACACGAATATGCGACAAATAATTCGGGGTCCGAACTTACAGGCTTCGTATCAGGGCCATATGGCGTTCCCCCGAAATGGAATATTTACGAAACGCTGGTACTAATTGGAGCGTCAACTGGAGCCAGTTTTGTTGTTCCCATCCTCGAAAGCATTGCAGCAGCGCAAAAGTCGAATTGCACACGAAGAGTCGAAATTATCCTCGTTGCGAGAACATCCCAAGAAATCGAATATTACGCCGAAAGGGCCGAAGAGGCTGGCAGAATGGTACGAGCCAAAGGTGTCGGTGTAAGCATCCATATTGCCATAACAAGCTCCAATCAAACAGGCCCAGTCTTTAGTCGACCAGAGTCCTCGAACACAAGCGACTCAGACGACATCCAACCCGTCAAGGGACCAACAACGGGGTGCTGCTGCAGTGCAAACGGTCCAGGCGAGAAAGGCTGTCCAAGCGACTCTCCCTGCCGCGGGAAGATAACCGCCACTGTTCCAGAGCTCATCCGCGAATACACGTGCCGACCAGATATCGAGGCCATGATTCGCGAGCCGGTGGAGCAGGCTTGGGGAGAAACAGGGGTTGTTGTTTGCGGCGGGCGCGAGATAGTGGCACGGACGAGGAATTGCGTGAGCCGTTTGAGCGATGAGCGAGCTGTGCATAAGGGGACGGGAGCGCAGGGGATATATCTGCATGTCGAGGAGTATTCGTTTTAAATTTAGGGTCGATAGATAATGATGATGTTATGATTGATGTTAAGCGCGGTCAAGTGAAGTGGTTGAACGGGACAGGGATTAGTCGGTGGCGGCTAGAATGTGGTGGTGGTGTGCTACGGCAACAAGCCCACCTCAGGATGGCAGACCAGGGGGATCAAACAGAAGCCTCCGCTGTCGGTTAACAGATACTGTACGTACTGAATGCATTGACGTATGATGAAACAAACGCTCTCCTCCTCCTTCAACTCTCGATATCGTGATACCCATTCCAATTCTAGACTATCGTGGAATGCAAAACCGAGTTGTCCAAATCCACCCTCTAAAGCCCCCGGCACATCGATAGCTCCCTTCCACTAGCACTAGACTACTACCCTCAACTAGCCTAGCCCCAGCCTCTCCAATTGGTCCCTCCCGTCCCTGACCCTTGAACCCCCGAATCTCCATTCCTCCACTTTCTCTTCATCACTTTATTTCCTCTCCAGCATCAACAACGCTCGCTGTGTCTCTCTGTTTCCTTTTCTTCAAATGCTTCATCGCTGAGACTTTGTTTGTCCTTTGCCACAGCGCGCCATGCCTTCACGGCCGGTGCGGCGTAATCGCCCGCAGAGGTTGTCGAGGCCTTATGCCATGGCGCATGCGGGCGTGAGATTGATTGCTTGGATTACCAGCCTCGCTGCAATTCTGATGCTCGCATTTATTTGCAAAGAGTGGTCTTCGAAGAGCCAGGTTATCATCGCTGGTGCTGTCGGTGTGAGTAATCCCTCTCTTCAATGTCTACGGTTACGCAAAACTGACGTGCTCTAGTGTGCAATTGCAATGCTTAACGACAGCTGGGAGGTTCTAGCAGTGACAGATGCTTCATTCACTGTTCCCAGATTAGCTACCTCTAGAAGAGTCCTGCACGACTTGTTCTCCCTAGCTCTTTGTGTTGGCGGAATCATTATGATGTGGGTATCAAACATCAATATCACTGTCGACAAGAACGCTGAGCAGAAGCGTCAAGAGCAATGGCTCATGGCTTCCCTGTGGGCTTTGATCGCCGTGGTGTAAGTTATCCCACTCTTTTGAAAGGTCACGTTGCTAATACGCGTGATGTAGTGGCTGGAGATCAATCTTTGCTATCTGGGGTTGTGTGGATTGTACTGGCGAGGCCAGACGTGTGGCGCGCAGAAGACAGCGTCGAAGAGGAAGAGAAAATGATCCGTGGCGACAGATGGGGATTCTCTGAATGATGTGCTATTGTATTACGATTTGAAGTTTTGATGGCAGACGAGAAACGCGACATTTATGCATTCAACGGCGCTTGGTGTTTGGGCTTTGGCACGATAGACATGCCGACTTGTTTACTACGACTGAGATTATCTATGGCAAGAGGGTTTTCGACGATATTATGGGACTGGACCTCCAATGGGTTGGTTGTGGCATCGATCGGCCCGGTAACGACTTGTCTATGCCGTCATACCTTGAGCCTTTGGACCACCGATTCTACGCCTGATTCTTCTGGACCTTCCTATGCGACATTGAGGAGTTTTCAAGCGTTTGCACGCGGGTTTCGATATCTCTTCGAGCTCGCGTAGAAACTGTATGGACGACCGCCAAGCCAGATCGCACCGAAATACCTGACGGCGTCGACACCAGCATCGCTACCAGGCGTATTTTACCTCCAGCAGCAAGTGGGGGTTCTACCACTATTATTGTATGGCTACCAGCGCCAAAGTTGTGAGATGGATCTGGTCACATTGCTCTCGACAGCCGCCAATGACAGCGATTGAATCCGTTGTTGAGCTTTCTGAGCAATTGATGAGACCAGCGGCGAATGGCTCTTCTGTTGAAGCTGCGAATGGCTGCGGCGTATATGAGGTTTAAGTTCCCCATCGGTTTGGATGAACGGCCCTTGCCTCCACGCGGAATCGGTCATAGAATGGGAATGGGACACAGAACATCTCGATGACCGCTTGTAGGCTCATTGACTTTGAGCCTCAAAGTTTTTATAGCTTCTACTATCGAACCTGAAATGATAACTATGTTCAACATAAAAGCCGCATCCAAAATTTACCCGTCATTCTTTTCCCAGAATACTCTGGACCATTGACTACGGTGATATCTACTCAGCAAGCCCTCTAGGGTTATCTCGAGGTGATTCGGGTGATCTATCACTTGGGGCCGATGCTTATGGTTCGTGCTTCCCAGAGTTACTAAATCTATAGATACCGACTGTATTGGGTTTGCTTTCAGACTGTCCCCAGGCTTAACGCTCCTACCAGCTGATGGTTCCGAAGAATCTAGTGAGCTAATTCGTCTAAAGCGATGCGAGACTCGGATTCAACTTTCCATGCCATTCCGCTCTTGAGGTTATCGGGAATCTAGTTACCTATCAGCTGTCTGATCCGACAAGATCTAGGTTTAAAGGTCTTTTGGGTTGCGGAGACGTGGTTCTAAACAATACATGTAATGGCTCCCCAAGAGCAGCCAAAAACAATCACTCCAGATGGCGATATTACTCTTGTGGACATCACAGCTCGAATCAATGACGAGCCGAAGCAAAGCGGCGGGAGTAGCCAAGAGAGAAAGGAGCAACAAGAATCAAGAGAACCTCTCAAAGACACCCTAAGAAGGCTTGTGGAGGAGCACGAACATGACCAGAATTTCCCCGACGACCTTCTCAACCGGGCGCGTGAATACCTCGAGAACCGAAACGACGAGCAACAAGATGCTGAGCGAGGCCAGAGCATCTCTAGAGAGTTCCAGGCTCAGAAGGAATTGATGCTAAATAGTTCCATCTATCCTGAAGTCCGAGCTGTTGTGGATGATACGGACGACCCGACCTTGCCAGTTGGCACATTCAGAGTATTCCTTTTGGGAACAATATTTGCAATCATTGGCACTGGGGTCGAACAGTTCTTTTCACTTCGAATGCCTCCCATTGGACTTTCAACATTTACCGTACAGATATTGGCGTTGCCCGTTGGAAAGCTGTTGGCGAAATGGCTGCCGACGAGGAAGTTCCGGGTGTTTTCGTGGGAGTTCACACTCAACCCTGGACCTTTCAACCAAAAAGAGCAGATTCTCATTGCAATTATGGGAAATGTGACGTTTGGCGGTTCTGCCGTTGGAGCCTACATCGTGAGCATCATCCAAGTCCTGAAACTCGATGTCTTTTATGGGGAGAAGAGCCTTTCGAATAGTATTCCTTGGCAGACCCTCACGCTCGTATCGACGCAGTTCATTGGGTATGGATGTGCCGGTCTGGTTCGAAGGTTTCTGGTATACCCGCCTTCGATGATCTGGCCAAAGGCATTGGCAAATATTGCACTTGCCAAGGCGTTGAACAAGGACAATGGACATTCAGAAGGTACAGTGCACGGATGGAAGATGTCGCGGTACAAGTTCTTCTTGGTCTGCTTTACTTCCATGTTCTTCTACTTCTGGATTCCCAATTACTTGTTCAAAGCTCTTTACTTGTTCAACTGGCCGACATGGATATCACCAGGCAACGTCACACTCGCCCTCATAGCTGGATCAACCTGCGGTTTGGGCCTCAACCCCTTACCAACATTGGACTGGAACGTCGCCACGTATCTCTGCGACCCTATAGTAACACCTTTCTTCACACTTGTGAACTTTGCAAGCGGCATGGCAATATGGGGCTTCATAGTCGCGCCGCTGGTGCACTTTAACAATGTCTGGAACACAGGCTACCTCCCTATCAACAACAACTACATCTACGACAACCATGGCTTGCGGTACAACCTCTCGCGCGTATTGCTGCCCGACCTTACGCTCAATCAGACCGCGTACCACGAGTACAGTGTCCCCTTCATGACTTCCACTCAGGTGATCAAGTATGCGGCTGCCTTTATGATATATGTTGCTACACCCGTGCACATGTACCTCTGGCACCGTAAGGATATCATGTCTAGGCTACGAGCTTGTTGGGCACGGAAGTCGCGAGACGAGGAGTTCAATGATGTGCACAACCGTCTTATGTCTGCGTATCCAGAATGTCCTCACTGGTGGTACATTGTCATTCTCGTTGCGTCTTTCATCATCGCCTGTGTCTCGGTGAGTCTGTGGCCAACTGGCATGCCAATATGGGGCATCGTTCTAGCTGTCATCTTCACCGTCGTGTTGCAAATTCCAATTGGGATGCTCTTGGCTGTGACGAACATGGAGATTTCAACACGTATCCTCTCCCAGCTTGTTTCTGGCTATGTGTTTGAGGGCCAACCAATTCCCAACATGATTTTCCAGATGTTCAGTTTCATGTCGACACATCAGTCGCTCAACTTTGCCAGTGATCTGAAGCTCGCGCACTATGCCAAAATTCCACCGAGGTGGGCGTTTGCTGCACAGGTTTATGCGACGCTTTTGGCAGGTTTTGTTGGGTTGGGCGTGAATCACTGGTTACTCCGTAACGTTGAGGATGTATGTCAAGCGCATCAAAAAGACCGCTTCACGTGTCCCCGTACGCACACCTTCTTCATGTCCTCAGTGATATGGGGCGTCGTCGGACCACGTCGATTGTTTGGCACGCAAGGCCCCTACCGAGCCGTCACATACACCATCCCCATCGGTGTCATAGTCCCCATAGCCGTGTACTTCATGTCCAAGCGGTGGCCCAACACCTTCTGGCGCAACGTCAATGCGCCAATCCTATTCATAGGACCGATGGCGTGGGCTCCGTTCAACTGGAGCTACATGCAGGGCTCGATAGTCCTGGCGTTTGTGTTCAACAAGGTGATCAAGAGGCGGTACGCGGCGTGGTGGGAGAAGTACGCGTACGTGCTGACGAGTTCTATGAGCGCGGCTATTGGTATTTCTGGCGCGGTGATGTACTTTGTCGTGCAGCACCCGGGGATCGTGCTGGATTGGTGGGGGAACAGGGTTCAGACGGAGGGTGTTGATCAAGGGGGCTTTGTGGTCGATGGACAGGCTGTTGGCTGTTCGGTGTTGAAGGTGCCTGAGAAGGGATACTTTGATATCGGGGTTGACTGGAAGGTGTAAGTCACTGTTGGTGCGGCGTTGAGGAGCGTTTGCGTGTCGACAATGGAACTGGAGTCTATCTGCCTACTCTAACTGTTAAGATATCTAGCATAGTCAATGTCTTTTTAATCTGTCATCAGGATATTACCATGAGAATCTGTTAGTAACCTAATATTAGGCTTGAATAGCACAGACTCAGAGTGATCTCACCCGGAGGCGAGGGCCAAGAATAGCAACACGAGTGTTCCTGACAGCTGACACTTGCACTGACACTAACACACCTGGGTTAATAATTAGACTTTGCCCTCGACATAATTAGCAACTGAATTTGCCAGCAGTATCTGCCTGTTAACCGCGCGCGGATAATGAAACATGCGGCCACAAACGCGCCGTCGATCGACAACCTGAAAACGTCGCCACTTTGTTGGTTGTTGGTTCTGTATATCACTATTTCGGTAAGACCAGAATGATGGCCGACACGGTTACAAAGCACCAATCATGTGATACACACTCAAGAGCCGCGGTGAGACTGAAACAGGGCGCCAGAAGAATTCAATTTAAACAAACTTTATCATGTTAATCGTATCGCTGTTCGAACGTCGGCGTTTGATGCTGAAGATACCAAGTGAAAGTCGCGTACCCGGGAGCTCGGTTCGGCGCTTGGAGTTAAGACGGGAGAGTCTGCGTGTCAATCGCTCTGGATACTCGAAATGGAACAAAATCAAGCTGTCGGAATTAAGAAGCGAAGATCGTGTGTAAGCTGAAACTCGAAGGAAGAGGCAACCAGAAAAATGCGGAGTTAAAGTCAACAAGGAATGGAAGAGAAAAAGCGATGATGGAATGGTCCGTAGGTAGGGAATGAGGTATATCAATCCAAACATGAAAGCTGCTGCGCCTACTCTGCTCTCTCTAGGTCTCACTCTGGGGACAAGCAGAGAGAGGCAGTGCCACAGAAAGCGAGCGAGCTACAGCAGAGGGGCCAGGGTCAAGGTTCTGCCTTACAGGGCTGGACGGCGCCATTCCGCTTTGGTCTAGGTCTTGAAGATGGGGTCAAGTTTGAGGCCTTTGCTCAGCCTTTTTTTCTTTTCTTCAACAGATGCATCATACGTGCATGCATTGATTCTTGGTCGAGATGCTGCTACATGAGATGATTACAATTTCAAAAACTGCGAAACAAACTCTTTTGAGAAAGCAGAAGATCTTTTTTTTCGGTGAGGCAGCCAAAAAGGCAACATCGTCCTAGTTTTGGGGGCCGTTTCGTGCGTTAGTTACCTTAGTTCTTATCGGAAGAGGCAGCACTCTCTCGGGGCCGGAAGATGGTGAAATCCATATTGTACCTTGTGTGGTATTTTGGTTGTCACGAGCCAATAGAATAATGGGATTGTTGCTAATGCCTGTCTATGTTACTGTGCCGCGAGCTTGGAGAATCACAGAAATTGGACTGTGGCTTTCTTTGAGTCCTTGGTTTGGGACTTCGGTTTACTCCGTACTCCTCGTTTCAACACTGACGAAGAGGAAAAAAAGGGAAACGTCGTTTGGGCCTGAAGCTATTCGCACCACGTTGTGTAACGCTGCAATGCGCTCTTGGCAAGTCTACATGAGATGACGTACGCGCGCCCTTGGTCCTACATCCTTTGAAAGTGCTCTTCTGGCATCTTCCAACGGTTCATCATTGTGCAAGCCCAGTTGAACTGTGCGTCCCGATATGACAAGCATACACAGACAGGTAGGTTGGTTCATCTGTACGATATTAGTTCCCGCTGCATGTCAAAAGGAAGAGGCATCCAATGAATCCTTGACGTTGATCAAACTTATTGTGCTGACACTGATGATATCGATGCGAGGCTGAACAAAAAACAATCAATCGATCAATGCTGGTGGTGGTTGATCCTGGTTACCTTAGCTTAGGGCTGAGGCAGTGAGAACTGGCGTCGATTCTTGGGCGGATCCAAGCCTCGATAGGCGTCCCCTAGCACTGCCCAAGTGTAAGTGGAAGGGGAAGTGGAAAACAGGGGCGTGACTCAGAGCGAATGAGGACGAGGTCACCGAATGCAGAACATTGCAGCACTTGCAGGAAGAAATGGACTTTAGTCCTGGACAAGGTTTTTTTTTGGTTGGTCTAGAGGCGTTTTAGTCCTGGATGACTCAATCGCCGGGGTGATCCCATGATGCGAGATAATGGGGTATTGTAGTCTTTGACCGAAGGACATTTCTCGAGTCCGACGGACAAACTCGCGATGCGACAAAGGGAACGAAATAGACTCGGGATAGTAATTACACTTGTTGATACATAGAATTTTTCGATTCTCATGATCACGAAGTCTGTTGGTGATAATTTTAGGGTCATGTTTCAACCGTGGCCGCGTGTTGTTGGCCATTGAAGTCCTAGATTACGTTGTCCTCCAATTGTAAAATACCAATTCATCTGCCCATGAATTGATCTACTCTCTAATTACGGGATTGTCACTTGTCGTCCGTGTCCTGATCTCCCGCTTCGACACCCGTTTTCCTCGATCCCACTAACCTAGCAATTGAGCAAACCAGCCCTGTGATATCCATTTGACTCTGTGGTTTCTGTCTGGCGGCTCGAACCAACACAAACTGTCATGGGCGGCCGTGGCTGAGATGAGCCAGGGGGGAGTCATCGGCATGGGCATATTCCTTGGGGGCCAGGACTAGACAGGGATCGCTTTTAGTGGCCGCAGACAGACGGTAGGCAGAAACGGCCTTCTCCACCTTCAAGGCTGCCTTTACAGAGAGGAACCAAGCCTCTGGGAGGGAACACCACCCTTCTTACAAGTACAAGCAAGTCTCAAGTCTCTTTGTATATATCTTCGAACCGCTTTGCGAACCACACACTCACTTACACCAACAACATCACACTACTGCACACACTCTCACAAACTAAACCCCAGGCACCAACACTCCATATTTTACACTTACTTTACAAGACCAGGCATCCAATTACTACCAAAGTCACTCGGTACTTGGAGCTAGCTTACACAGCTTTCAAACTACCCTTCCTCATTTCTATATAACCCACCTCCATCTGCCACTCTCTCAACAACCAAACAAAACATTCAATTCATCTTACACAAACACCACTTCCTATAAGAGCTTGATCTTTCTTCTCTTCTCTCTTCAAACTGTCTTCTCGACAGTCACCTCTTATCATTGAGAACATTGTCCACAACCGTCGTCGTCGAAGCAGCACTTCTTCACCACCTGAGCAGACCATATCAAGAACACATCGTCTGCCTCCGGTCATCATCCAAGAGGATCCCCCACAGCGCAACAGCCGCTTAGAACCTCTCAGCACCGACACAATGTGCACTACAAATATCTACACATACGTCCACCCCGATGGACGTCGCGAGCAGTGGTCTCAACCTACGCTCTGCGCAAACTCTCGCCATGGACAAGTCTGCGCCAGCAACTTTCTATTCGAGCACCCAGTCCAATACGTTCCCGCTCCCTACGACGCTTCTTCCTACCCTTATGCTACTCAACTCCCTCCTACACCCCAGTATAGCCCTGCCCCTTCTACACCGTCAGGCTCATACCGCTCAGGAGATGAATCAGACCGCTCATACACTAGCAACGGTAGCAAGAAGAAGCGATCATCTGGAGTCTATATCAACGGCCAGAAGGTTCTTGATCTGAACCGCCGTGAGCGTCGACCAAGCTCTCGTCACCAGGAGAGAGTCGTCTTGGTCGACAGCCCCCCTACACCACGCACTCCTCCCCAGCAATGGAATGCCCCTCACACTGCCCCCGCATCACCCATCTCAAACACATACATCGTCGACTCTTCACGGGACCCCAACAAGCGCCGCCCCGTCATCGTTGATGAGCGAACTCTTCAGCCTGAACAGCGCCGTGTCCAGATCGAAGTAGTTGACAACCACCACCGCTCCAAGCACCACCGCCACTCATCAAGCGGCTCTCGACACTCCGACCAAGAGGAGGAGCGTCGCCAACGCCGTCGCGAGGAGAAGCGCCGAGAGGAAGCTGAGCTTCGCCTGCGCACTCGCATCGCAGAGGCCAACGCAAAGATTGCCTCTCGCCCTGTCGCCCCTGCTCCTGCCCCCCCTAAGCGCTCTGCTACATACAAGCGCCCCTCCGTCGAAGTCGTCGACAGCCAAGCAGTTCTCGCTGATGAGCTTCGACGCTTGAGCTTTGAGGAGGAGCGTCGTGAGGACAAGGCACGCCGCCTTGCCCGTCGCGAGGAGAAGAAGGAAGACGAGGCTCAGCGCGAGCGTCTCCGAGAGCGCATGCAGCCCAAGCGACGACTCACAATCGGCGCTGGCAGCAGACGGCCGTCTGAGATGTACGAGCCGGGAGTGTACCGATACGAGTAAACGATATAGTTGAAGGATTTGGTCTTGTATCACTTTGATCTGTTTCACATGGAGTTTTATTTTTGAAGCAAATGATATTTAGCGATTAGATTTGGGATTTGGGAATTATTCTGCATACGTTTATGGGAGTTTGATATTGGGATTTGGGATACCAGCGAGCGAGGCAATGAGCCGATTTTCAGGATTACAGAACACTTAGTTAGATACAAGACACAAACAGCAAGGAAAAAAAAAGAACTCAGAATGGGGTTTTTTTTTTTTTTTTTTTTTTTTTTTTTTTTATTTTTTTTT
>JAAOAJ010000244.1:0-28174 GCA_013781345.1 Fusarium coicis | reverse complement strand
CTATTTTTAAAGCTTTTATAAGAACTTTCTTTTATTTTATTTTATTACCTATTTAGTACTTTATTTCTTTTCCAAGACTAGTCAGTGCATGTTCCCAGCACCATCTACTGTAATTTGGAGCCTAATGTGGTCGACAAGGCCCGCGCTGGTGCCTGCCGCATCTCCTTTGGTGATGGGTTTATTAGCCTGGCTGATAAATTGCGCTAAGGTAGTGATGGTCTTGTACTTGAAGATATCTTGGATGGCACACTCGATAGCCCAACCGGGACTGCGAGAAACTACGGCCATGGTAGAGATGGAGTTGCTGCCAAAGGCAAAGAATGAACAGCGTAGCGGCACCTGTTCCGGCGGCAAGTTTAACACCTCGACAGCCAGGGCTCGTATAATGTTGTCTATCTCGCTCTCGTGAAGGTAACTGGCATCGGGGTCTTGATAAGGCCCATTGACGAAATGCATGGTGCGGCCGTAAAGTTTTATTATCGAGGCCTTCCAAATAAGCGGCAACGCGATACGCTTCAAGACTTACAGATAAAGTTGATAGGCATGTGCTTAATAATAACTAAGGCGCAAGGCTGTATACAAGAGTGCATTTTATTGCTAATGAAGTTACCGAGTTCCATAACTATAGCTTTAAGCGGTCGCGATGGCCTATCCTTACGTAGTAGCCTCTTTGGCCAAGGTGAGCGGTTTTGACCTAGGAATAAGGGCCAGGTTTAAGATATCTCTTATAGGTAGTATTAAGAAGGCTTAGTTAACTAAGAGATCGTTGATCACCCCAGTCAGATCCTCTAATCAAAGACGCTCTCAGGGTATACAAAGATAACCTTCTTTGAGACAGGTGATGAAGGTTTCCCTAACAGATAGGTAGAATATGTTGGGGGTAAACTGTAGTGGCCGGGTGGTAGGGTCGACCTTGTAGGGCTTGATAAAGTGTTTCGCTACGGTCGATAAAGACTGCTGTTCTATTAATATGCCTTTCGGTTGGCCAGTTGCCCTGGAGGTGAAGATAGAGTATAGCAGATTGTTTCCGTGGACCGCGGGTGGAAGGGCATCAAGTTGAGGGCTGATGGTGTCCAAGGTCTGCAGATCTACACTAACAGCCCTTGAGAACATACTCTGTGTGGGCTAGAAGTGTTATTTGCAGTTGAGACTTGTGACTGTGAGCTTATTCTGGCAGAGAGAACCTAGAGAATATACTCTGAAAACGCTCCTTGTACTTTGTCTCTGTTGGCTTGATATGTCTCGCTGAGGCGTTATAAGCTAGAATTATTAATCAGTAATTTGTCTCTGTGAGCGAGATACAAGCTCTCGGGCTGGTTCATAACGATCTTGAAGCGATTAATAGGATGATTTGGATTAATAGCGATAGAGGCCGCACCAGCTTTGAGGATCGCCATCTGAGCCACAGCTAGTCAGCTACCCAGGTCGATATGTCGAAGCTTGTTAAAATAAAGTCGTCAGGCTTGGGTGTAACCTTACTGGGAGAAGGCAGATGGTGGGTAAAGGCTTTGCAGCCTCTCTAAGCTCACGGTACGTAAAATTGGGGTCCTAGGGGTAAATATCTTGATGGTCTGGACTCTCCTGAACGCACTATTTAACGAGAGTGTGCATACATGCTGTATGAAATTCTTCTATAATAACTACATTCCAAGCGTCCAACTTGTTGCGGGTCTCGGGGCTGATGGGGTTGGTGTTTACTGTGAGTTGCTAAATACATTTAGCGAAACTAGTCCGCACGTATAGCATGGCTCGAATCATGTGGGCTGCATGAGCAGAGGATATCTCGGAAGTCCAGAAGGCGAAAGTGAAGGAAAGCTCTTGGTCGGAATCGATAACATTGAAAGATACGTTATGCTCGGTAGGATCGTGAGAATCACTTGCTGTCAGCTTGCTACCGTTACTGTCATGGTCTGCACAGGTACTGGTGCGGTCATTTCTTGTGAACGATACAACAGCAGTGAAAAGCGGTTCAGATCCTAGACTAAGACGATACCGCACTCCAGCGGGGGATGCATACTGGTTTGACATACAAGCGAAAGCGGCATATATATTCTGAAGAAGTTGAGCAACTGCTATGAACCGGTCAAAGTCAACACGATAAATAAGCATATTGATGAGTGGGCTAATGAGGCTAGAAATGCCTTGGATGGAAGCATCGCGGCCGAAGGCGAGGTAGCGAAAGTGCAACTCATCATAGTCCGTGTATGCACTCAGTGTAAGAGCCCAGGCTGACACTTTCGTTGAGACAAGTCCTCTGAAAGTAGACCCGCACGCCGACAAAGACTGAGGCAAAAGTAGCGTGTTTCCGTGCTGGAGCAGCTGTTTATGAATCAAGTAAACTAGCTCTCTATACCCGAGGTCATGGGCGAGTCGGAGATTGTGCTTGTATTCCTCTTGAAGGTCACTTATTCTATATGGGACATGCTCCATTGGCCGAGGCGTGGCTTACGCGAAGAAGGATAATCACAGAATCCCCCGCAGTGTAAATCGACAAGTCGTGAAGAAACCTTTTCACATTCAAAGCTACTAAGTGCCTTGACCATCGTCTCACAGACTCACTCAACGAGTTCGTCAGACGACACTGCGAGTGCCTCTAATCGAATCTGACGAATCGTGGCAAGACACTTTCGCAAAATGACCTATTCAATGACCTACTGCCACAACGATTCCTCAGAAACACGGTGCGAATCATGTGTTGACGCTTGACGACTTGTTTCTAATAGCCGTGATGGTTGCAGACCTAGCGGCTTGGACGCTCACTTTGGCGGCCAAGGTAGGCCATTTATTGTTTTTCCTCTGTTACATTGCCCACAAAGCCTCTTCAGTGATGATAGCTGGCTCAAACTCCTTGAGGCCAACCTTTCAGGTATCAACTTCAGCTTCCGCCTCAGCATCAGTCATCAAACCCATCATACGGAATAAGAGCTAGAAAGGACGTTAGGGTTACGAGGATTCTTTGGGTTGTAGATGTGGATAGTACAAGAGACACAGCTAGATGGAGAACTTTAGTATCGGTCTCAGATAGAATGTAAATATGCCTCATGTAGTCTCCTACATATACCAAGCCAGATGCTGATATACAAAACTGACTCTCATAGCTCTCTCAGTGGTTCATACGCAGCAATGCAAACGAGCGGGCTTCCGGCGCTATGAGTGAGGGAAAGAAAGTAAGTATAGATACATGATAATAGTTCAAGGTGGCCCTCTCAACCCTTCGCCGCCTGCACATCAGCGACAATAGTCTCAAATGAGGGCTCAGAAACATACTCCCGCGACCAGATTGTCGCATCCTCTTCCATGAGTTTGACCTTGAACTTGGGAGGCTCAGAACTCGTCTTCATTGTTTCCATGTGCCATTTGCCTCCGGTTGTTGATTTGCAATCGCCGTGTATACGATGCCAAGTCCCACCTGGTGACCATGTACCGGTCATGCTGGCAGCGTCAAGATTATTGACATAATCTGAGACCTTCTGCTTCTTTCCCTGAAGGTTTTCTCTTTAAGTTTCATTTCCAGTCTTCGAGAGGACATATGGCGATGTGAATGACAAGATGGCAGGAGTGGAAGTGAATGAACTCACCATGGTGTCGTGTAGGAGCGGCTGTATCTTGATTTCTAAACGTGAAATGAGAGAATAGTATTCTTACACAGAACGCTAAGAGCTTTTACGACTGTATCAACAACAAGATGGAAATCCTGAAATTACGGCAAAATGTCTTGTATTAATACCGCAAGATTGAACATCATTATCATGCATACCAGCCATCTGATGTCATGATGTCGCCCGGCTGTTGTGACAAAAGTTAAGGCGCGCATATTGAATGCATGTCTTGTATGATGACAACAAGAGAACACCCTCATAATATCTCATAACGAATCGTAGCTCGCTGCTGTTGCCGAATGATTACATGCTTGCATATACAGTGGATCAACGGACGCGCCCAACCTCACTTCTTTGAAATATACCTGAGTATGAGTATGGACTGAAACTGGAAAAATGATTGGCAGCCTGATTCATTAGCACGCTTGGTATTATGCGCAGTGAGGAATAACTGATGTCAAACGGGTTGAAAATCAAGAGCTTTGCACGTGGCTGAGATATTGGAGTACTATGACCCAGCCCGCAGATGATCTGAGCTGTATTCTGTATTGATTCAATTCAATCACTTGAAACGAGGTTGAAATTGTCTCGGCTCACCCACCCTAGGCCTCATTGGTGGCCAATCCGAGGGCAGCTGTGCTTACTCACTGTGGATCCCTGATTGCTCCGCTGAACTTGAACTTCTCGACTACTCCACAGATCGCTTCCTCACAACATTACTCTTTCACTCCTACACAGCTATCAACACTGGGATCCCAGACAGCCTGCGCAAAACAAAATGGCACACTCAACAGATGGAAGTAGTACTACCGACCTCGACTATCCCATCGGAAAGATTATCCACCTAAGAACAAGCACTTCAAACCAAGAGCAGACAGAGCTACATGTAAAAATAAAACAACAAAAGCGACCATGGACATTATCATGCGGCATGATAGTCGAATTCATGGACAATGCAGACTCACAAATAATCTCTGAGACTCTACGTAATCCAAGTGAAGCGTTCTTAAAGATGTTTGACCGGAGATTCGCGGAGCAGATTCGCCAAGACAACGGTATCGATACCTGGTCTGCGGATGTCGAACAAGAATTCCTGACAGCTCTTACATCCGGCAAGGCAATAGAATTCCTCCGGAAGCTTCAATCCGTACCGAATTTCCAAAGAGATACCGAGGACGATTGGGACGCAGCTGAAAACGAAGTCTACCTGGCTGCCGAGCTACGAAAATGCTTCACCTCAGAAGTCGCAACGTACACTCGTCTCAAAGAGTACCAGGGAAAAACCATACCTCGCTTCTTGGCATCTGTCGTCCTTGATGTGCCCTCATCCATCGTGACCCTCACTACACAGCAACAAGAACTTTATAAGCAGCAGGGCATCCTCCTACAATATCTCCCCGGCTTCTCCCTCTCCACCATGGCGGACAATGCGCCAGAGGCATCATGGCAAGCGATCGTCGACCAGGCCATTCAAATAGTCCATGTCCTCGGGGACCATAGCATTCTGAATGCTGACGTTCGACCGGATAACTTTATAGTTGTTCCCAAAGATGACACCTACCAGGTTTTCATGATAGACTTTGGGCAATGCAGGTTTCGGGGTGAGGATGAGTCTGATGCGGATTGGGGACGGGCCAAGTGGAGACAAGATGAAGAAGGCGCTGTGGGATATGTGATGAAGTCAAGATTGAAGAACGTCGGGTTCGAGCTAAAGTTTGAACCGAGTTGGAGGTATTTAGCCTGGGCTCCTGGAGAGGATGACTAGCTGCAGTTTCAACATACAGAGATCTAGTGTAACGGTGGCTCTTCTGTGTTGCCCTTGACTCTTACCTTCGGGAAGAACGGCGCCAAAAGCTAGCTACTCTTCATAAACGGCCCTATTCCTTCGAGGTACACAATACATCTTGTACCGTCCGTCGTGAAAGGAGGCGTCGAAAGCAAAACGGATGTCGTGAAGATCAGGAGTTCGAAGCTGGCTGAGTAAAATGCCGTCCTGCATTGGCAAGCAGGGGGAAATCTCATCGATGCTCCAGATCCCCATTTACCCGTATCCTGTGCTATTGGTGATGCTGAGTTGCCGCATTTTCCAATGCTATCCATCAGAAGAGGGGTCGATAAAGCGCCCCCAACCGCGATGGAAATTTCCGCCACATGACGAAAAGTCGCTTTGAGCAGTGAGAGGATGGAAAGCAGGGTACAGTGTTGTATGCAAGGCTGACGACTGGGGTGCACAGCACTACTGGTGGAACCGCAAGGCTAAACACCCATCAAGCCAGCCGAAGACGAAACTGCCCATGCGAATGCGTTAGTGGCTTCTAACTGTTAGTCAAGAGATGAAAATAAACACAAGCGCAAAGACATCATTTCACAGTTCTTCAAAGACTTTGGCCATAGGTTGTTCATGATTACATTTAATTACCTCTCATTTCATTTCGCTCTGAGAGTCGGATACTGGCTGTGATGGCCGGCGAATAAGTCAGCCACCTTGGCCAATTCAGCTGAGTCTGTTGAAGCCCAATTACGCGATTGCAATTGAGTGAGTGCGTCGTTACCCGTCTTTTACGCTGTCGCACGGTCATCGCATTGGCGCGTCTATCAAACTCAAGATCCAGATGCGCAAGGTCTAACTCTAGACATAAACTTGAGTATGAACTGGAGATGGAGATATTTAATACCTAATTTTAAGTATACACTTAAATCTGGTTTTTAGTATAAGCTTAAGATATAAGTACCTGAGATCCAACTTTGAGTATGAATGTTGTGCGACAGTTTAAGCATGGGCTGATCGAGAGCGAAAGCCAAGTTTAATAACAATTAGACTGGTCGATTCTTCGTTCGAATTCCTACTTATGATGCATTGATATGCATTCTGAAACCTCGAACAACATAGATCTCAAGCGAATAAAGCCTTGAAGCTCGCTGCCCTGAATATATTCGCGAAAGCCGGTTGAGATTAACAAAGGACAATCTACCACCACAATAATTGGACACTACCCTCAGCTCGAAGTATCATCACCAGAGTCAACGCTCATCGACCTATCTGAACAACAGTCCACGTCACCCGTGATACATATCTTTCGGCCCGAAGGGATCTAGAGTGCAGGCAGCTAGCTTGGAAACAGTCAGAAATTATCGATTTGCTGAGATCTCTATGGCCCCCTTTTCAATCTCATGTTCTATACCCTTGATCACGCGCGAGTATGCCCGGTTGCCACTCTATCCCTCTCTCTAACATGCTCAACCTGCTGGTATCAATTAGATTCAATTCGTAATGTGTTGTTTGTGTATATCGTTACCAATAGCTCTGCACCTTCCTTCCACCGTCACACGGAGCAGTAGCGTCTGTTTGAACTGCCTCTTCATCCTCGCAGTGGTGTATAGCCGCCTCAAGACCAACAGTGTTGACAAGGTCCTCGTTGGATTCAACATGATGAGAAGCTTCCTCTGATTCGTCTGATTCGTCCTCAGAATGGATTGGAGAAGCTGGGGGGGAACTCTGAGGATCGACATGTTGCAAGATTTCCTTCGTTAAAAGCACAATGCCCTCGGGGAAAGGCTCAAATGGCTTGCTGTCTTCATAGATGGGGAGCGTAATATCGTCACCGGGTACTCTGATCTTTTTCCACTGAGGAAGAGGCACCTCTGAGTTGTCTTCCTCGTTGTCCCGAGAAGAAGCCTTGCGCTTCATGGTGTTGGTGGGGTTGGTACGATTGTTTGAAGAAGTCTCCTTGGATTGACAGTGTTTTTGGACGTCCTGAAATGTTATAGAATATGGTAAATGGAACAGTGACTAAGATAAAAGACTGATTACGAGGCTGGGGTTTTGTTCTCTTATATAAAACATCTTCCTCTGGTATTTACTTCACCCTTGATCTTTCATACCGTTACATGCCAACAAACAATGCTGAGACTACAAAGACAAAAGACAGTAGTAATAAAGGGATCGTTGCTGAGAATATTATCGAGAAGGCTGCGCATTATATTGAGAAACCACGGCCAATCGCTTGCCGTAAACCATTCATTTTGCACTGAGTTTCGTTGTCTCCTTGCAAATGTGAATTACTAGCGTCCTGAAAACCAAAGTCTTAGTGAAGAAGCAGCCGGGTTGCTGCAGACCCTCAGATAAAGAGGACAAAGGATAAGTGAATAACCTAGCTATCTTTTTAATGTGAATTGCAACAGTCTCTTTGCTACAGAAGCCACATCAGATTGAGTATAGGTAAGGCTCGTCCGCACCTCCGATTGGTGAGAGTCCCGGAGTGATGATGTAGTGCTGCCACAATGCACAGACGGATATCATTGCGAAAGGACTTCTTCATCTCCAGCGGCGGAATGTTCCTTTGTTCTAGCAAGAAGACGTGAATCCTAGTTGTCTCTCCTACCAATACCCACACAGCACTTCTCTCGCTTTACAAAAGGCTCATTTCCACTTCCCCTCGAGGGACTTTCCTGATTCCGCGATTACTGATGTTATTATCGCTTTTGACCAAATTTCAACCTCTGTACATTTGACATATGGGTTTTTCACTCTTGAGACTCTGCTGCTTGATTTTAGGTCCGACTACCCTTTGGAGTACCCAGTCTGAAGTTACTCCATTGGGAACGGTAATCATCTTTGGCGGCGAGGCTTGAATTATCCATCCAGGCTGATGGGATATGCGGTAATCTTGTATTAGAACTACCGTGGTGAATGAGTTGCCCTTGTTCCACATAGAAACGAGGTAAAGAGAAATCTACAGTAGCCGCAACTCAGTCCTATGCGTATCGTCACTAGTTTTTGCTCCACCTGAAAACAAATAGCATCGTCCTCAAAGCCACTTACTACATAATGCCGTTCTATCCAAATCTAAGAATATATAGTTTCACTTCTTGAAGCTATAATACACTCCGACCTTCAAACTTCTTAGACCTCTGCCTGCTCATTCGCTGACCTTACCTTTCTATCATGATACAGAGCAATAACATAATCACCATGGATATCAACAACATGTGTAAGCGCCTGAAACCCAATGCAATATCTGACTTAACCGCAATGGGTAAGTCTCTTGCAACCGGCCAGCATATTATCATTAGGCTCAGCAGCGGTGAGGAGATCGAGTTTCCTGCAAGCGACTTCATGGAGAACCATGCAGTTCCCTCTGCTGGTGAGCTTTCTGTATAATATATAGCCCAAGCCATTCTAACATCTCTAGGAACTCGCAATCCCACTCTCATGCTGCGGGAATCCGACGAGGTTGACGATGGCTCACTGCCTGTCGATCTTTCACCCGACATCAACGTCTCTGACATGGATCCTCCTGATGAGACCCTCGAGAGGGAAGAAGACACCTGACATCGAAGCTTGGATAGGCTTTGCTAATGATGCATGGTCCTACTTCCTCCAAGCACTGTTTTTCGTGCTGAGGTTTCTCTGGTCAGGCGTTCGAGGCGTCGCGTCCATGTTCATTAATGGTCTTGAGCTGCTCTCGTTAGTCTCTACTTCGCTTTTGTCGGCGGTTTTGAATGGTCGTTCCTCTATCTAATTACTCCCAACATTCTCATATTCATTCTTTCTGAGATCCAATCTAGAGCACACTTGTTCCTCAGACTTATCATTGATCTCATGCTTCGTATTATGCGACCGTAGGCCATTTTTTCAGGGACTGTTTGGCTTTTCTGGGATTCCTCTTCTCCTTGTCTTTTTTGCAATTCTTTTCCTTATCCTTTTTCCAAGCATTCTTCTCTTTACGATTCGGGATCTTCTGGGCTAGGAAGGCGTGCGAATTAGCTTCGCCGGAACATATGATGCCCATTGCAGTGGAGTCGCAACTTGGCGCGACTTTGCTTCTGAAGAAGCACTGAGAGGGAGACGGCTTGCTCAGTGACACAACTATCGCATCCTTCCTCAATTCGCAGATGAGCAGAGAGCGATGATCCCTGAGAGGCCAATGGGTCTTTTGGAGGGTGATAATCGACAGAGGCAAAGAGTTGGGGTTTTTATTCAGAGTAAATAGCGGCTGCTTAAAGTCGTTAGCCAAATTGTCTAATCTGCAACATAATGGTCATCCGCACTTCCTGTAAAGTATCCTCTCTTAAGTCAGCATTGAAGTTATGTAGCTACTGCAAATGCATCCCCAACCCAAACATCCTCTCAATACCTCACGGATCTGCATCTACCTATAAGGCACGCAGTCAACAAGTCTCCAGCACAGGTGACTTCATAACCCGTTTACCTCGCGTCTGCTCGCCGAGGACAATCAACAAAGACATCAAACTATATAAACCCTCCACAAGACACTCTAAAGAGCATCCTCAGTAGCAGCGGCTTTGAGAGTGATCACCTTGACGCAGATCAGTCCAAAGAATAGCTAAGAGTAGATCTATTACTCGCTAGTTGGAACGGTTAGGAATCGGACGGTTGAGTGACTCCACACGCTTTTTCATGTGTTGGATTAAAGTAATAGCGGGTATCAACGTGAGTCTTGGGATAAGCCGCAGGGAAACAGGTATGGCGGCTCACAAATCGCTAGGCACAAGGCAATTCCTCTTTTCAAGAACGGGAAGCGAACAGCCGGGTTCACTGCGAGGCTGCGAGCCCACCCAAACTGAAGGCCTTGGCGCTCTCAACGGTAGTTTCAAGATCCTGACTAGCTGCAGATTTATTTCGCCGGCTCAATTCGCACTCAGTCAGGATACTTGACATCGAGTTCTATAAGGTGCCCGTATTGCCTCTACAGGCAGCATAACTGGGACCGATGAATTTCTTATGGAGTAGGAACCGGAGGTGAGAAGGCGACGAGAAGATAATGGCCCGAACAGGTCAGCAATGGCAAAGCCATTAAACTAAATGCTGTTTACGATGTGAAAAGAGATATGAGGATGAAGTTCTAGCTAGATAGAGCCGGAATCGAGGTCATTGGTAGCTACAAGCTCATCTGTAGTGTTGGAGCTCATCTTCACGACAATTTTCAAGGATCTGTCGCTGTATAAGCATCGCTTCCAATCGTGACTAGACAGCTTCAAAAAATATGCTGGAGACCCTTACATCCCAACTCCCTAGAGTCCCAGCCACATTTACCCGGGTAACTTTCCCCTATCAGCTCTAGAAGATGGTCTCTCTTCACTTACATCCACCTGTAAGGCCAAGATGGGTAGCTAGCCAGTGTCATCGAGGCAGCCTCGTCTGCTCCCTGTTACAACAAGGCATTCTCCTCAGCCAAGCTAAAGATAACGCACCATACATGGCACATTTCGTCAGGGCCCGTAAAGACACGCAAGGATAATTCCTAGGACACCTGGGAGAAATTTGCAATGGACACACGGTGGGTTCGGCCGAGCTGGCGCATACCTTGTCCAGCGATATCTTCGCAACGGCACGTCGATGCGCCCGTCGCCAATACACAAAACCAAAGTCTTGCCGGTCTCATGCCGCATCGTCTCCTCGGACGAAGGATCCCCAGCCTCAACCCCGAAGAGAACTTCTGATATAGCCCCCTACTGAGAATGAGATGTCTCGTTACCTATATATGACATACTTCAAAGCGCCAACATCACGGACATAGCGGCCAGGGCATAGCAGCTCGGGGGCTCCTCAGTTGACTCAGCTGACGATGAGGACCAACTTACTATTTTCTTCCAATCGCTCATCCAGGAGCGTCTCGCCCGATTCCCCAACAGCGAGAACTACTACAATCAGAGTATACTCCTCAAGCTACGAAGTCCTACATCTGAGACTGTGCTCACGCGGTTCTTTTGGAGTTGGTTCGTCGTCATCGGATGCTTCGCGCCCGTTTCGACAAGCGATCAGCAGGTGGGCAGAGGTCGCAGAGGGTGACCGACGTTGTCCAAGTCTCGCTCTCTTACGCCGCTGCCGAGATTGACAATTTGGAAGAGGCCTTTGACATCGCGATGGAGGCCGAACGTGGCCTTGGCCCTCTCTACGGCTCTTTGATCCCCAATACCCTTACCATGGACGGCAGCCTGGCCGACGTGCGCTGATACACTCCAGGGTATACAGTGTAAAAGAAGCCGTCGATTATTATCGCCAAATTCCTTGCCGCTACTTTTGGCGATGTAAGCAACGTCCGGTCGAATCCAGCGAGACCACACCATGCTATACACAAATCCTAATCTAAGTCTCTAACGGGTCTTACAACTATAACATCGCATTAGATATCCGCCACGAATCAATGATACGCGTCCGCCCAAGCCGCAAGCCTCTTCATAAGCTCGTTAATGGAGCAAGAGTTTGCTGTAGAGAGGGCACTGCTCCAGCGCGTCCTCCCGCCAAGACGTGCTTCCGGGACAGCCAGAGAAACTTCGCAGTTCTATTCCTGGATCCTATCGTGAAGCAGGAAGGAGGAAATTTCCTCGCCGAGTCGGCTGCATCTCAGTGATCTTGGTAGAAACAAACAGATAGCGTTGCGCCTGTTCTTGTCGATAATGTAGAGCTCGTGGTTGGCGGCGAGTGCATGCGTCAGTGCACGCAGTACCTTAAACAGAGTCAATTCACAGCGCCAATAAACAAGTAGATAAAAGCGGGAAAAGAAGTGGGCGGTCACCAACTCCCAACTTTTAGTGGCTTGTGCACCATGCTACTGCCTGTGCAGCCTGCTTCTTCTCAGCTAACTTGCTTTTTTCCGCCCTCCATCTTATCCATGTTTGGTGGGAGAGCATAGCGACATGGGTCCATGCTAAAACCAGCCACTGGAGGGCAGTTGAACCCCTGGAAAGTACCTCCACGCGTGCAAGGGGGACCAACTATCCGCGTAAGTTTCGTGTTCGGACGCGGCTCAGAGTGCACCGTCTGTAACGGTACTCACCGATCGGGGCGCGTTAGCCCTGCCATGCTCGTCGTTAGGTGCAGGATACGTGCCTCGACTCAGGTGCCAGTGCGCGGATACCTCTCCCAGCCACACATTTAAATCCAGAGGAGATCGGTACCTTGAAGCAGGCCGAACCATGCATGCCCTGTAAGTTATGTACTTCCAGTGCATAAATCCACTGAACCAATCTGCCCTGCGATCGCCAGTCAACTCTCGCAGATTCGGCTCTTGGGTACCTACTGAGTAGGCATCGCATTCCATCCTGTTGAGTAGTGTAACCTCGAGTGTTTAGCAAAATAGCTCATTGTTAAAAAAAAAAAAAAAAAAACCGAGAATCACAGTCTTGATAAAACCAGTTGTAGCAGATTTGACAATTATTTCGTGAAAGCGGCTGGAAACTCGTTTCGTTTGGTGACACGTTCCGGCGACGCAGAGGCAATTGTTCCGAGTGAAACAATGGCCATGAACTTTGATGGAAATAATTGACAACTCGAACGCAATTAGCCAAGCAAACAACGAAATCGCGGCTGTTATCATTCTGTCTGTCGGCTATAATTACGTTCGCAAACAAGCAAGCAACAGTAGTATTTCACATATATAATACTCGCCTACCTACGGCGACATTGACCCAGATCTTCACTTTCATTCAAGCTTTTCTTCGGTCTCAACTCTTCTTCACGAAGTTTCCTCCCACAATTCAATCTTATCTCTCTTTCAGAGAAACCTCGTCTTTTTCGTCAATTACCATGGCGAAGCTATCCAACATGAACGCTCCGAAACAAATCGGTAGGTACGACATCACCTTCAGTATTATCTATCGGAACACCTTTCGCGTAGAGGCCTCAAAACCTTCTGCCCCCCCTGCAGGCAACGACTCCAGGCAAACCGTGAGTACATGGAATCTCTCAGCTCTCACAGGCCCACTAACCAAGATACAACAGCCATCATACCACCCGCAGCCTCGCAGCCCACTGACAAAACACAGCCCGACCAACCCGACAAGATCGATCGCATTGCTAATCACAGGTCCCATCCTCAACATAACGAGGTCATGATCATTGTAAAGTGGAAAGGCGATGCCACCACCGACAAGTCCGAGCATATTCCTCAGCAAGACTGTCCCAGTCTGCCTTATGCCTATTGGGATTCCCAAGGCGGCCACAACGGGGCTACTAGCTTCAAGGAGCACCATGTCTTTAAAGTCCTTCGTAATAAAAAGGCAGGCTGTGGGGTTGAGTTTCTCGTCCAGTGGGTAGGGTTTCGCGAGACGGATGTCACCTGGGAACCGAGAGTGAAGATCAACAAGATCGCCCAATCTATTGTTAAGGAGTTAAATAATAAGGGGTGCGAGAGCAAAGGGGAATTCAGAAGCAACTAAGCTCGTAATGGCCAGAGAACGATCTTGTGTTTTGGGCAAGACAGTTCCCACGAAGGCTGCGATATTCCTGTGGGATCTCATAGCACTAAGTGCAAAGATTCACATTAAAAAAGCATGTTAGATACATGTTTAATAATGATATGTTGTATACATGTTTATGATCTGAAACTCCGAAACTGGCCATTGTGATGACAGATCATTCCTGCTCGCTAGATATTGGCACAGCATATAGACGAGGCCATGGCGCGTAAAGTCTACATTCCATCCAAGCTCAACATTAAGCATTCATGGCCGTCCCTTTACAATGTTGTTCCGCAAATATACCAGAGGACGCTAGAGATAGTTTCTCCAGAACCATACCAACATCAGCGTTATCGCTTAGCGCGTGAAGGAGAGGATCACTATTTACCCTCTCTACCATTGCTCACCCCATCCTGCCAAGATCTAGTCGCTTTAGCTTGCTTGCTCAATTCAATCATAGTGAAACATACAGAAGCCAAGGGGTTTGTTGTAATCTCTGCTATCCTGAACTTGGTCCAAACCATCTTCCCTTGCTTCTCACCTTGCTGCAATTGACTTTCTGCCACGAGCGTAACTGGCGTTGCGAAGCATTACAAGTCTACCTTTACGGATGATCGACAGGGTTTAGTATAAATGAAGGATCAATCGATATAACCCGTAGAATCGTTCCGAAGTCTTCACGTGAAGGTCTGAAGGAAAGGGTAGTGGGATATTGCTGGAGATGCTTGATTAGAATGAGGCAGAAACAAGGTATTCAATACTAGCCAGTCCGATCCAATGCAAACGGAGACTACATTGAGCGGTGGCTGTTGAGTAACCTGTGTGATAGATGATCTTCATGATGAAGAAATGACGTGTTTGCGCAACATGATCATTGCTGAACTTATCGTAGTGCGAAAAAAAGGAGTCTGAAGCATTTTTTGCTGCTTTTCTTACTGGGAGAGTACGTCCTTTTTGTCTGTTTTTCTTGCTGAAAAAGTCTGACCCCAACCTCATCACCACCGTTTTCGGTGGTGCTGACTATGACCAATGATGATACCGCTGTCCCTCTCACGGTTCGATCGATCCCCGGTACCTGGGATGTAATCTTGTTGTGGTACTGATCCATGACTAAAGCTCTATGCAAGAATGAGAAAATGGGTATGTGGCGTATGTTGTTGAAGAATGTAGTCAATGCCTGGATCACGACCTCCTCTGGAGGCTCATAAGATGTCACGTCCGCGGGATCGTAAATAGAGGTTTCTTGAATTGAGCTGTTAGAGGCATCGGCTTCATTCTCCAGCTCCTGAGGGTTTAGTGAGGGCCGCCCGGTACTCATTATATAAGCAAATCCTTGGGATAGTTGAGCCTGAACAGTAACGCTGGGCGCTCCCGAGGATCCACGCCTTGCTCGCGTACTCTGGGTGTCGGACACCGTAGCAGATAACAGCGCAGTGGTAGCCGTCAAGCGCGACGGTGGTAGGTGGGAGGCTGGTCCCGGCACAGGGTAAGATCTGAAGAATACTTGGGAATCAATGATGAGACAAGTTGCTATAACAGGGCTACAATAACCTGGGCAGATGGCATCTTGGGATGAGCACTTAAATGGTAGAGAGTTAAGGCACGTCGGAGAGAGAGGCTATATATCTGTAGACAGACACTCGCCATGGGAATCAAAGAGGCCATATCAGAGACTTCTATTCCGTCAAGATTACTTTACTGGAGCGGGACTTGACGCATGATGCATAAGCAATGTTTGATCACTGCTACCTAAGGGCGAGGGATGTCAAAACACCTTGATCCTTGTCAACATTTCAAGGGTAGTAAAGGTTGTTATCATTCCGAGCAGGAATGAGTTGGGCTTTGGGCTAGGGAGGATAAGTGGAATGACGGTGGTGGAAGACAACTCACAGCGCTAGGATTTAGCGGGAATCCACTAATTCTTGCCCTGGAGCGGCTCGCTGACCTGAATTTGCATACACCGATATCACAGCAGCATTTCGAAATGTAACAGAGTGACTCAAATACACAAGCGACACGGGACACAAGTGTACAAGTTTATTACTCAAAGGTTGGGCCCTGGTGTTGACTCTTCATCTTTTCTGTGATCAACATAAACTTGCGCTAACCACTAAGCCATTTAGTGACTGCTGCACTCGGTCATCACTGGAAGTGACAGATGAAGTCACAATTGGCAGTTCAAGATCTTGGGGGGCAATCGGAATACGCAGGCGATACCTATTCTATGCTGGAAGTGCCGGACATAAGACAGGATCGAAACGCGCATCTGGAGATTTTCTCGTTTGTACTGACGGATGCGAGAAACAACAATTACTCCGTACCAAATAACAAGATGCAATAACCCTCCCATGAAGCTTGGACACGGCTAAATTGGACTTGGACACCGTCTAGGATGCAAGCTGTTCCCCCCTAATGTCTGCTACGTATAAGTACACCTCATGTTACCCTCGATGGCTTCTGAGTATCCCAACTCTCCCTCTATTATGATCCTTTCTTGGAGTTGTTCTTTCATCTATCTGCTTCAGCTTCTGACCCAGTTCAAATTCTGTCGAGGGATAGCCCTACTCTTGAGTTCTGCACGTTTACTCCCTTGTATACTCACGCTTTTCGCTCACCATGGAACATACATATCATGCAACACACCGACCGTTAAGAACGAACACGAAGCATTGATGAGAATGGTCTACAATGGCTTGACCTTCATGAAGACACATATGGTCGTCGAAGAAAACACCAAAAGTTGGGGTGGGCCGCGCTGGATTCTCAAGGATGTCCGAGGGGCATACAAGACCGATGGAAAGGCCTGCGACTACTTTCACATCCCTGATCGTGTCCGCTTTGCCATATACCACATCACCAGGTTTTTGAAGGACAAGTCGCCCAGGTCTAACTTTGGCAGTCTTTGGGAACCGAAAGGGTCGCTATAGGTAGCCGGTACTTGTCTAGACGGAACTACACTTTTGATCGATATTGCAGCATGGGAAGTTTATAAAGAGATGGAGATTCTTCTGGCTGTTATGCCTAGAGATAGAGGCAAAGTGATCTGCCGCACCGCTTAGCCTTGAAAATGTAGACTGGGCCCTGTTCCTTTCGCCTCTCAGTCTAACACAGCACTTCGAGACACCATCGTGGCTTATGCCGACGACGGAAGCAACCTGCGTCTTCGACTGGCTAAATCCTCCTCCGCGATCGGATCAGCAACATGATACCTAGTGCCTTGGCTGACGAGGTCAAGAAGATCGAAGATCCCCTGGGAGGACCCCACAAGTCACGGCAATTGATCCTAGAAGATATACCTTGCCTTAAGGGCATTATAGATAGAGAGATTGGGTATAATGAGGCAATGAGTAAGCTGGAGAAGAAGCCTAAAAACGCGAACTGGATGCGCTTCCTAGATAGAGGAGATATCTAAGACTGGCTTGATCAAGCAAAACAGGGTTGCTGATGTTGCGGGTAAATTGAAACTCCTGGTGTGGTTGAGATGGATGGCTGTCGCAAAGTGACGTGCAAGAGGATTGGGTACATCTAAGTTGGTGGGAGAGAATGTTACATCTAGTGGGACAGAGAAGCAGAGCACTATATGATACTTGTGTTTTGTCTTCTATCGGTAGTGGAATGATGCTACCTACGGACACACACAGATGGCAAGACATACATAGAAAAGACTGCACGACATCTTCCTTGATAAGGTTAGTCTCCAATAAAGTTTAGCTGCCAGATGAAATCGATTCCATTGATTAATCAGTGTGTCGACGGCCTCGACTTGGCCAAGGCGCTATGGGCCTTTCTCGGTGGTTCAAGATGGGTTATATTGATATGGCTTTGAGATAGTAGGTTGCCTGCATATTGGCCAAACCTGTGTTGAAGCGGTGTAAAAGGACGTTAGCCCTCATTTGCTGACAGTTTACCTTACAAAAGATACTAAAGAATTTCAATTAGCCTACAAAAATTAACTCTATGCCGAGTGAAATTAGACACGACAGTTGATTCTACTGCAATTAATATTGTCATTAACTACTAGGGTACTCCGTACACCAGCTATTATTTAGTCACTTCGCAGTTCGCCACGTTACGAAGGCAACATGTAAAGTATAGGAGGTAAAGCTAATAAAAAAATTGCATTGTGTCCTGTGGAGCATCATCGTTTAGAGTGTTTCATATGTTTTGATAAAGCTTCCTGTAATTAGCAGCAGCCATGTTCAACGCCGAATTGAGCGTGTTGCAGAGAAATATTGAAGAAACCTTGTAAAGTGGCACCTACGAGCCAATGAAGTGCAACAGAGCACCCCATAATAGGGGCATGTTCGATCCTTCTTGTCTCGCTGATGTTATTGTCATGGCGAGGATAACATGAGCTCTCAAAGCTACCTTAAAAAGAGGACTAGTCATCCCGATGGATATTTATCTATATATCGAATCTAATAACAGCTTCTTTTCTTATTTAAGAAATTTCTATAAAAATCAAGTCAAGGCCGCTGTGCTCTCTGTCTTAAAATGTTTAACTTCTTTCAAGCTGGAAAGAATGACCAGAAATTCGACCCGCTAATCTATCTCACTACAACAGAAAGAAGCGCAAAGGCCAAACCCGAGTTGGCTAGGTCTTTCTCTCGATTTATTGCTTGTTCTTTGCAGTATAGCCTTCATCGTATTTGCTAATCTGGCAATGGCAAGCAATGGCCAGCTTCTCACCGAGGGCTCACGAGCACAATACTTGCTTAATATTACGTTCTACGTAAGCTATTGATTCTGTTTTAATGAATATCTTACTAATAGTATTAGGGCCCAACTATATTCCCCATCCTCTTCGCTTCTATTGTTGGTCGTGCATTAAAAGCTCTGGCGACATGGGAACTACAGAAAGGCTCTACTATAGGTAAGTATCTTCTGTATCATCACATTGAGTTGACCCTCAAGGTTCTGACTTCAGGTCGCAGGTCATATTGAAACACTTTCTGGCAGTACTACTCTGATAGGAGCCATTGTTACCCAGATCCAATTAAGAAACCACAGTCTTGTTGCTATCTCTCTTGTCTTATTATGGGCACTTTCTCCAGTTGGTGGCCAAGCATCACTTCGACTCTTGCGGCCAGGGACTAGAATTACCAAGACAAATCATCAAGTCTATGCTTTAGACCCAGAATCGTCATGGGAAGCCGGCAGCAGCAACCACTATCCAATGTTGACGCACACCCTCTTTACGTCCTCGCTGGTCACGTCAAAAATGCTCTATAATAAACCACAAGATAGCTGGGGAAACCTGCGTATACCCATGGTCGAAGCCTTTGACAATTATCAGAACCATGAATGGGTCAAAATATCAGACGATGTGACCAACGTAACGTTTTCGTCTCTAATAGGTATCCCAGTCAACCCGGGATTGCCTAACGAGCCGACATTTCTCACACTCAATACGTCTTACATGTATCTGGATTGTCCGACTTTTCATACCAATCCCAGGGAACTTGAGAAACCGCCCATGGAGGGGTACAAAGCCCCTCAATGGACCAACTTTACGGCCGACCCTCCTTCTCTTGAGAATCCCAATAACACATGGCTGCATTATCATACTTTTGTGGGAGATAGTGGGCCTATTGTGGCCAACGGCTTCCAAATAACTATGAGTAGTTGTTCATCGGCCTGTTCTGAGTGGCTAAAGACACAGGAGGCACGTAGGGTCATTTGGGAGTCAGCCTCTAACAGGACCTTCGCACACATTGATTGCACTCTACATACTACTTATGTGGACGTAAGATATGATTGCCACAATGCGTCCTGTTTTCCAAGTGAAGTGCGTTTGTCACCCAATGAGCCAGATCCCAGTCACTTTAGCAACCGCTTTCGGTCTGAAGGCAATCTTCACGATCCGTGGAACAGTCGCAATTTCACCGGCTTTGACAAGGGCTATGACAATATTCCCTCGAACTTTCTGATTCTGATGACTACTGCTTTTCGAATGATGAGCGTTCGCGCTTTAGTCCCTGTTTTAGGCTTCATACTTTCTCCGAATGATACAACGACAGTTCCTCCCGACGGCGTGTTTTACGAAGATGTCACTGGTATCGGCAAGGCAAAATTTCAAGAGAGACTATCGCAGTTGTTCAATACATTGTTCCTCGCCGGTATCGAACCATCTGTCATTGTAGGTACAATGCCAGTTATGGATAAAGAGCAATACTTTGCTACATCAACACATACCGCCGAGACGATAATAACAGAGAAGATCCTTGTATGCGACAAGGCGTGGTTTGCAACCATGCTAGTTATCTGTATTATTGTCTTGGCTATATCTCTCTCTGGGGCAGGCTTTCGAGCCGTAACGCTCGTGCCAGATGTTTTGGGAACACTATCCATAATCTCGCTGGATAATCGATGCGAGAAGGATTTACAGAAGGCGTCGATGCTCGATGGTCTTGAGCGCTCCCGTCTACTCAAGAATGTGAGCATCAAGCTCGGAAATGTAAGGCAGGATAGCCCTTGTGGCCGTATTGGCTTCGCAGTACCAGCAAATGATGAAAATACAGTTCAACTACAGGAAAATGGGATATACGAGTAGATAATTCTTGATTAACTTATTAAGACGCATTTCATTACCAAGATTATTAAAGCGGAAAGAATTTAGATATCATGACAGACTTTGCAGAAATGAAACGATTGATTTGGTGGATAACTTACTTAGTTTTAGTCTTTTAATTGACCTGTTAGCGAGGTATTAGTGGTTATAAAAGTTGTAGTTCTGACCTCAAGAGTGCAGATCTGATATTCTGGATTAGAGTTCAGCTATTTAATAGAATATTCCCTAGACAGGTTTGGACGACTCGACCATAGCTTTGCCGCTTGCATGCGCTCTTCTTAGAACTGTGTATCTACCAATTGATCTGCAGCCTCTGAGTAATACTGCATATCTGTAGACGTCTTCCGAATCAACAGAAAAGCGTGGCTATTGCTTACACGGATATCATATGCTAAACCTGGCGGCGTCACGACGGGCGGAAAACATGCTGGTTGATGTGACGGGGCGGCCAGCCGATCACAACCAATGTTTAGCAATGGAACGTGTTGAGTTTATCTGAGCTCGTTCCGAGAGAGAAGGAACTACAGTTGCCTAGTTGGAAATTTGAAAAAGTTCACACTGGTCAAGGGACAGTCTCTTGATACGTTATGAGGTATTGTCAACGTTAGCGCTTTTAGCGTCCCAGGGTGCCAATTGGTAGCTTTGATCAGTTGGGACGATTGATAGCAACAGCCGTCTGTTGCTGATTTACCTACTTGCCATATAGAAAACCACACTGTGGTATCATCAGACTTGGGATGTTGGCGCCGCAAATCGACGTAAGATCAGCTGGGTCATGGAAGACAGCGTGCCAGACTATTCTCAACTCGCCCGAAGCGCTGAGTAAGGATGCTCGTGGTGCCATTGGCTTAGATTCTGTTTCGAAGAGGTCAGAAAAGGCCACATGAGCCTTGTAAAGCTCATTCTGAACAGCAATACATTTTGGCATATCCAGATGGGCGATACCAAGGTCTAAATGGAGGTATCAAAAAGACCACAGTAGATTCTTTACATGGTCTGGAATGTCTTTGTCGTCATGATCATTATTATAGATATGTCAGTATTTTGGCATCAAGCTTTGATGTAGTTTATCATGAGTAAGTCCTGCGTTTCTCCTTTCCAAGATACTGTTTCGATCGCTCGACGGATCTTCCTTTCCCTTCCTCCCATTTTTTCTTTTTCACCCTGAAGGCGGTTGCCTCTGTCTCAGCATCGTCCGTCTAGGACTCCTTATCGGTCAGAACATACGCATAAGCGCATCTACATCCCCTCAATCTCTTCCTCACCGCCGGCGCGTGGCAAGCAAGACCTCAATCTCTTGGAACGCATGGAGCTGGCAGTCTACGTTTCGAGACTCCACCGCCTAACAACCCGGCACCTCTGCGTTGTATGCCTCCCGGCCACCCTGCCGATAAAAGTACACGCGCCAGCCTCTATTACAGGCCTATTTACAGCCCGTCCTTTTCAAGCAACATTATCTCACCATTTAGCTTAACATCGCGTGGGGAAGTCAAGGCTGGCAATTCACATACATCAGATCGGCTTTAGCACAACGGAAGCTACAGAAGCCCAGCGTCGCGGCTCTGAGCACCCTCAAGAAGATTACCATCAAGTCATGAAGGCTTAACATCAATCGCTCTGTTCCCAAGGCGGCGCTATTTTTACAGGCTGTTAATTAAGTCGCCGTGAGCAAGAATCAACAACGGTAAGAACCCCCAAAGCTGTATCTGAGGCCTTTAACCGCCAACATTGTGTTAGCATCACTCTAAAAGCAGTGCAGTTCTTCCAGAAGGTCCATTGCGACCCTGTCTTCACAGGGATCTGCATCGTGATCACATCTAGACACCATCTCCGCTTCCCTGACAGCCATGCCACTTGAGCACCGACATCAACCGCAGCAGATAGGCGGCGAAATTCTGTATCTTAGTCCTCGTCAATATTTGTGAAGCGTCCAAGACAATTGAATTTGATACTACCAGTCCCTGTTTGAAAGGTAGCGTTTATTTGCTCGACCATTGTCCTCACCGTACACTGTCCTCTGAACTGAAGATAGCCTACTTCATCAACAATTGGGGAGATGCGCCCTTGAAGCTGCCTCTTTGCAAAACTACCAGACTACCATCAATCCCATCCACTATCAAGATCCCAATGTCAACTAACCTCTCTTTTCAATGATAATAGGAGATCTGAACGTGGAGTCAATCTGACATGGTCACAACCACCATGTTGAACAGTGGGAGTATATTGGAGGGCGCTTCGGGCAAGTCAGGTTGAGTAAAACGACCTTTGCTAAACAGATACCTCGGTCGCCATTCTCTATTTCCTGCAAAATAGCAATTTGCCCTTAGAATTGCCTTTATTAAAATGAAAACAAGGGCTTTGGTCTACAGGAACGGCCCGGCATTGTTCGGGGTCTCTTGTGTTCCTCCAATATTGCCGGTACCATCACTGTTAAACAGAATAACTGAACGGAAGCCGTGGTAGAAATCAATCCCCCAAAGGCCGACACCCTGGACAAATAGATCCTTGAAGCGCCGCACCTTCATGATCTCAACGCTAGATCTGCCAAACATAGGATCGCTGACATCGACTGACAACAAAATGATGGAAATTCCAAGCTGAGCCTTACTTCTGCTTTCGCTATGTAGTTCTAATTTCTTTGTTGGATGTTGAGTAACGGTACTGTCCAGTAAAACCTACAGTCCATGTTTACAGGCCAAATCACCTTGTTCGCGCATGCTCTTTGTCCTATCTTGGAACAATACCGAATCCAAGAATAGATAGCTCTCTGAGATCTATGTTTGTAGGCCTATAAATATATACTTGTAAAAGACTGTCGTGGCAGAGAATACTATCACCGCATACTCTCAGCACCACTGCACAGTACTAACATCTATCAGCGACTTCAATATCCCCCTTCGACAGACCATCATGCCTAGTTCTAATTCGCCGCAGCTAGGTGGCGACTTCAAATGGCAGCTCGACCAGGCTCTCGGTTTGACTAGCAATCATCTCAGGGAATTAATCTACCGCCTGGACCTAAACTCTGGATTCGGTACTAGCACAGATCAACAGCAGCCGCCAAGCAAAACACACCATGAGCTTGGTCATCTTGCCCGCCAATTCTCTAACGTTCTCAGACTGATCCAAGACCTAGATAAGGATCTCTATGAGAACATTGTCCTTTGGATGGATTGCTTTAGCGTTGACCCTGTGTTCATTCACCAGCTCAGGTATTTGGGCGAGTGTACTGAAGAATGTTCTTGTCCCCCAAAGGAATGGGACATTGGAAAAGTCCGCTTTTGGCTTCGAAACGCCTTGTCTGAGTTCTACGAGGCATCTATGTCCAGCGAGGTTCATGAAGCTGCTCAGCAGAATGCAATGGCCCATTATCTACTTGGAGTCGTTGATGTTGATACCTCGGTTGCCTGTGGACTTCAGGAAGGGTCCCAAGAACCCCAAAACCTCGATGGCTGTATTTGTGAGCTTGAAGACACTAGCATCGAACCTGAGCCAATTTATGCAGACGTTATTGTGTCTTCACCCGAGTCTTACACTTCAGGTACCACAGTGGATGAATTCCCAGCTGATGGGGTTCGTTCAGAGGGCGTACTGGCTGAGTCACAGAATTTGGAGGGTTCAGGGTCGACTGAGGTGCCCAGCCGCCGTCCTAGATTTACCATAGATTAGGGTGGCTATGACAGAACGCCAAGTAATGCTGTTCAGTGAAGGTATTGCTTCAAGCCGCCAAACGGCTGGGCTAAAGCCTGAGGAAGTGATTCTGTATGCTAGGCCGATAGATTGAATTTGTAGTTGTTACCTTAGAACGAAGTTGGAAAGGATGGCGCTTCTGGTTAAGTTAAGTTAGGTTTAGATGAGGAGGCAATTAACAGAGTCTAGAACTTCCATCCAGAAATCTGATCTGGTGCGAGTCTTCGTGAATTCTACTAGCAGTTGTACAATAACACCAACATCTCGTAGACTACTGATGGTTACTTTTTAGCTATCCGAAGGTTACGTCTGGTGGCCTGCTATTGGTGGATTATACCGTATTCTCAATATGTAGAGGATGGAGACGAGTCAATGGGGAATAAAAGAGAAACCTTCTGCGCTCCTGTATCTGTTGCTCGCTCCCGGTATCTGAACTGAATCCTCAGCTGAAACTCCGAGGCCCCCTGCAGCGATGGGAAGGTTCTGAACCTTGTGTACCCATACATGTACCCGCTGGTATATGGTAAATCTCGCTTTCTACACGGCAGACGTATCGGACCTGCAGAAGGCCTGGGAAATTGTAGCCAAGGCCTTGTTGTCGAGAAGCCGAGCGACAAGTCGATCCGTGGCGGACTTTGGCACTGCACGTAAACGAACATCCAATGGCTTCCTTGCGATGTATCCATTGACGGCGGCCGTGTCAGGGTCGAAAGCTATATCAATAACCTACATCCCGTAGACCATGCGGCTTTGTACTCGATCATTGAGTGATATATCGAAAAGGCCTTAGCTGCGTGGGACAATGTCTATCGCTGACTGAAAGAATTCCCTATGCCGCGTCTCACAACCGAAGAGGCTAGTGTGAGATGCAGAAGTTGAGGCACTTACGCAAACACCTCGGGACATGACTGCACGGCTATGGCGAACCAACTCGGGACGACGAACCTCGCCGGGGTCAGTCCGATGAGTACTACAGTGACTCGGTGATATCAGACTCGGAGGTTTCAGATTCGGATGATGAGGCATCTCTGGAAGAGTCTTACAAATGGGGGGACCTGAAAGGGCTCTCAACGCTACGCTCCAGCGGTTTCCAAAGAAGACGGATCAATCGCACAGAAAATATGAGACGGAAGAGTATGATAGCAGCGAGGACAGGAACATGCCAGATGGCGAATCAGAAGATGAGAAGGACGAACAGAAGGAGCGTGATCTGAGCCACGTCTCCGAGAAGGAAGTCAAACTTCACGACTTATGATGGTTCTACAAGACCTATCCCGCTGTCGCACCCGAGCCTAGCCCCCAACATGAGTTTGCCGAAGATGTCAACTCGATGGGGTTTTTCCGTGAGAACATCACTGACAGCTATATCGACTTCCAAACTGTGGCAAATGCAGAAAAGCTGGAGATGGACACTCGTCCCATGAGCAGAATGACTGGAAGACTATCTAACGCATATTCAGCATCGAATGACCTGGTCGCGGTTGCACGATCCAAAGCGGAGGGAGTGTACTCACTCAAGAGAAACACGCTCTATTCTTCCCGAATGTCTTCCAGCACCATGCCAATACATTCAAACTGGCCGACCCGACAAAGCCTAGATATAGAAGGATTCTGGCCTTGTTCCTTGTGTGTTTCGCGATTCCGATTATCTGCACGGCGAGTGTGCCACCGCAGCGCCAGGATTGGTGTCCGGAAGAGTTAGGACGAATTGGAGACCCGCCGTTTGACAGTGAAATAGCAATGAAGTTCCGTAGAGAGCTTATGGAGGAGAGACCGGCCAATGAATGGAGGGCACATGACAGGATCAAGCGCTCTACTGAGTGGAACTTTTGCGAGCATTAGCTAGTGGTAGCCCCGCGGCAGACATAAGATACATAGTCAAGACTTTAGCTAAAGTTGGGTACCGAAGTTACCCCTAGTAAGCACCCAATCACTCAAAACCTTATGTACCTGATTAACTACTATCCTTCAGGTACATTGTACTTGTTTTGACATTTAGAATCATAAGACAATTGAAATCTGTATTGTAAAGTCGGATTGCTGCATGCAGCTGAGGGGAACCGTCAGAGAAGCCTCCCAGCAAGGCAGGAATGAAGAAATCGCCTGGGATGGAACAGAGTTGTTTTTAACTTTGCAAAACGACCGTTATTTGAAAGCTACTGAGTATCTAACCAGGTTTCAGTACCTGAAATTTGACCTTCGAGGCTGTTCACATGGAATGCCCTCGTGGACAGATAGCCCCCAGATTACCTGAATTATGCCATATGCCAACAGCCATGATCAACTTCCACTATGTTATATCTCGTGATATTTCTATCAGTCTCGCGCACCTCGCCTCTTCTCGTTCATTTAGATCTCCTCGCTACTTTATTGAGGCTAGACACTTTTAGACCTTGACTCACACATCCACCCACCAGAACTTCCTACGATCCTGCAACATAACTTCAATTACCAAGAAAAGTGACCTGTTCGCAAGGGGAGCAGCCCGAATCTTCCGAATCGGCCATAAGATCATACTATAATAATGATCTTGCTTGTTGGGCTGCACAAGGAGCACTATCCGCCAAACAGCCTAGCTGACACACTGCGCCCAGCGATGAAACTGGAAATCAGCGAGCACCAGGCGCTAGAGAATTATTTATTGACGAATCTGTAGAAGCTCTACAGGGAGTGCATACAGACCAATAAAGTGGACTTCTGGCTAAGATGCAAAGTAATGGCAGAAGTTGAAAGACACCTGGAGAGTCGCCTGTGGTCGTGTGGACATTGTTCTGCCAAAAAGGCGGCCAAAACAATACGTCTTAAGGGCCACTACGGCAAGTTTGTGGTAATTACACCTTGGATTTGTTACCTGTACGGACAGGTGCGAGTCTTCAGGCTCGTCATTGGCAAATTGATCATTTCTAGAGCTTAACCCGAGATCCATAGAGCAGAACTGGATAAACATCACGCAGTTTTAAACGGGCGTTATGGGCAACAGAAAATATAAAATCTAACATCTTTCTGTAGCTGCATTATGCCCTACAACAGAGAACATAATGATTGTAACGGTACCCTCGAGTTTCATGGTTTCATCTCTCTCAAAGAGTCGAAACCCAAAGGTAGAATCGCCGCCCCGTCCCAGGGTAAACCTCCTCCACGTACTGATTAACCTGTTGCTCATACGCCATGGAACCAAACTCCATGGTAGTCAGCTGATTGTTGAAGTTATTAAATTCAGTAACAAGAGACCTGCGTTGTGTAAAGGTCTGGAATTGCCTCCCCAACTGGCGCGTCGGAGACCATCAAGTCGGCTTTTTATCGGCTCGGCGTTGATCGAAACAAGATTCGTTCTCATTCGCTGAAAGATCGCTCTCATCCCTTTTGCTGGAGTGGTTATGGCGGTACCAAACTCCAGCATCTCCATGCCTAGCAGTACGTTTGTACGGTCAAGTACTCTTCTCTCTTGCTCTAGAAAGGCCCAATGTTGCTCCATTGAGGTATGCAGGGATGCCTTGAGCTCTTCAGCGACAGTATTAGGACTCATGATAGTGGCTGTAGAAAGTGCGCGTTGCGTGTTGATCAAAAAAGGGTTTTGTATTGATCAAAAGGCTCTGGAGATTGGAGGTCCGAAAGGATATAACATAACAATTTTATATGAGTGGAAGTGTCTTGAATGTTTCAAGCACTGTACAGAGAATATGTGACTCATCAAACCTGGTTAACCATAATCACGGCCCCATACTTGGCGCCTTCTTCTGAATCACACATTGGTCTTGCTCGCTGCACTGGATGCGTATCACAAACTTCTCTAAGAAGATATGAAGCGCATACTCTGTTAGCCCATTGTACTGGCTTAATCATAGTCATGCGTCAAAATGCCTCCTGCCGTTCAAGTTCCCCTTCCAGTGACATCATTCTTCTTAACTTTCCACCTTTAGCAAGTTCATCGGGTCCATTGGGCAGTTTCTCAAGTTCCGCCAACCCCTCATGTAATGCGTGCAAGGCATGTAATATAAGCCATTAGCTACATAAAGTATTAACATGAATTAAAACTCTTATAAAGTTAGTTTAGTTGATAAATTAGCTACGAAATATTTTCAAATAAAATATAATTTATAAGCTATTTTTA
>JAAOAJ010000243.1:0-17127 GCA_013781345.1 Fusarium coicis | reverse complement strand
GATCCTTCCCCCTCTACCAACCCCCAGACTATTTTCTCTCAACCCTGTTCGAGCGGTTCCTCGAAGCACTAAGACTACTCCGTATACTCGATCCAAAAACCGCATAACCGAATCTTTCTGACGTTGACTCAACCCACTCACCACGGAGTTGAAGGGTCCCCGTCTTTTTTTTTTCTTAACAAATCCTTGAAGCGGCATCAGCCAGCTTACATGCGTAAGGCGTGACTGATTTCGAATCTTTTTAAAAACCTGTGCTGGGTCCTTGTCTATCTCTCCCTCCTTTTCCCTCGTTATTTCGGAGCACGTCAAATGTATAGACTGTTTCTACCCTGGCCCTTTTAAGATTTTACAACTCGACTGAGTATAACCACCAGAAACAACAATAACAGAGGGTGGCGACAAAGATTATATTCTGGCGTTCTTCGCCATTGTTCTTCACGACTCTTCTTCAGCAAATCTGCTCAGAAAGGCTCAATCATGAGTGTACCCAATACCATCGATGTGATTTTGACTGGCACAGGCCTTGTTGTTGTAGCATTAGCCACTACGCCTGCTCTAGCCACCGCCGTCACCCAACTACGGAAGCGTGCTGCACGGGACAACTTCTATGAGGATGCCGATGGCAAGAGTACGCCTGAAAGCTTGGCCGCTTTTTCGAACCGTCTTCCCAAAGTTTTCATCCTTGCCCTTTCCGCCGTTGGTCTTGGAACATCAATTGCAATTTCAGTACTTCACTCGCTCTCGCAGTCAGATTCGCTCTTGCTCAAGAATTGGCTCATTGCTGGGGCATGGGTGAGTATTTGGAATGGAATGGCAATATGCAATGGTCACTGACGTTCTTCTCTAAATAGGCTCTTATTCTTCTCCATGCCATCTCCTTGAGTGCCCATCATGCGCCTGTAAAGGTCCACGATCTTGGCTTGTGGCTTTTTGGGTCTTCTCTCATCGTTGCCACCATTACTGTGCCCCAATTGATTAAGGAGGCTCAGTTTTTCACTCGAAACAACACCGTGGCTCTTGTTCTTCGTGCTGTGAATGTTGGTGCAGTCGTCCTTCTCTGCCTCTCCAGTGTGCTACTCCCACGCCGACCTGATGTATTCTTCAAAGGCAAAAAGGTCGACGAGCAATGGACCGTTTCTGCCTTCAGCCGCTACACGTGGTCCTGGGTTGACCCCCTCCTTTCTTTTGCGGTCAAAAAGAACGATCTGGATGCCAGCGACGTTCCTCATGTAGACCGGACACTGAGAGCTGCTGATTTGAAAGAGGACTGGCTCGCATCGAAACCTCAAGGCAGTCTCTTCCGCTCCCTGTTTTGGGCATACAAAGGCTCCTTTATGGTACAGCTCTCCCTTACTGTATTCCGAAACATCCTGGCCTTGTTACCTTTCTGGACCATGTTGCGTGTGATCAACATTCTCGAAAAGCGCGATGTAGGACTGTCCGGAGCATCCAACTTGGAGCTCTGGATTTTGATTTTTGCGATGGCTGGATTTAATCTCTTAGATGCCGTAAGTACTTCATATAAACTTGTTCCCTTATACTGATGTGTCAAAGTGGGTTGAAGGATGGGTATTCTGGTACTCCTTTGCGAGCATTGCTCTCCCTATCCGTTCGCAACTGTCAACACTGATCTTCGAAAAATCGCTTCGACGCAAGAACGTCAAGTCCGCGGATAAGTCGAAAGAGTCGGATGAGCCACAGGGCCACGCGGAAGACAAGGAAAATGAAGAAGATGCAGATGACGGCTCAAGTGTGTTGAAGTCTAGACAGGCAATTGTCAACCTTGTTGGTGTCGATGCGTTGCGAATCTCGAACTTCACGGGTTTCCAGTTCCTGATTATCAACAGTGTCTTCAAGCTGCTATTTTTCTCTTTTTTTTTGGTTCGCCTGATTGGATGGATCCCTTTCACAGCTGGTTTGGTAGCCTGGGGTCTTACTCTTCCCGCCAATACCTACTTCTCTCGAGAATTGCTATCCAGATCGGATAAGTTGATGAAGCTCCGTGATGAGAAGTTAGCTGTGGTCAACGAAGCTCTTCTTGGAATGAGACAGATCAAGTTCGCCGCCCTGGAGAGTCGCTGGGAAAAGCGCATCTTGGCTATGCGAGAGAGGGAACTGAAGACATTATGGGGACTTTTTGTTGTTGATACCGGTCTCTTTGGATGCTGGGTCGTCAGCCCCATTTTACTTGCTGCGACATCGCTTGCTGTCTATGCTGTTATGAACGGTCAACTTTTGCCCTCTGTTGCCTTCGTTAGCATTGGTATTTTCAAGGCTTTGGAAGTCTCGCTCGGTGTGTTACCGGAACTCATCACGATGGGAGTTGACACGTTTGTCTCCTTGAAGCGAATTCAAACATATCTCAATGGCCCCGAGATGAAGAACACACTTTCCGAAGGCACAGATGTGGCTTTCGAAGACGCGTCCATTGCCTGGCCCGAAGATGACGAGACACCTGACGAGGATAGGTTCATCCTGAGGAGTCTGAACATAAGATTCCCTGCTGGCGAACTTTCAGTGATTTCTGGAAAGACCGGTACAGGGAAGAGTTTACTTCTTTCTGCCATTCTTGGTGAAACTGATGTATTGGAAGGTTCTGTTTATGTGCCTAACACTGTTGCCCCGGAAGACCGTCACGATGTCCAAGCCAACCTCGGCGACTGGATTATTCCCGGATCTATTGCTTATGTTAGCCAAACTCCTTGGCTCGAGAGCGCATCTCTACGTGATAACATCTTATTTGGACTCCCTTTTATCGAGGAACGCTACAACCAGGTCGTTGATGTGTGCGCTCTTAAGAAGGATCTGCAGATTTTGACAGATGGCGACAAGACGGAGCTCGGTGCAAACGGCATCAATCTGTCTGGCGGTCAGAAATGGCGTGTCACGTTAGCGCGGGCTATTTATTCACGAGCCGATATCTTGGTGATGGACGACGTCTTTAGTGCTGTCGATGCACATGTCGGCCGCCATATCTTTGAGAAGTGTGTCACGGGCGATATTTGCAAGGGACGTACTCGAATCCTAGTCACTCACCACGTTGCTTTAGTGCAGTCGAAGGCCAAGTATATAGTAGAGCTTGGTGAAGGTGTTGCTCTGCATGCTGGTTTGATTTCTGACTTTATCAAGGATGGTACCCTGGAGGAGATTCGCCAGCACGAAGAGACTGCGCAACAAGCTTCTGAAGATGAGACTACTGATTCCTCAACGGCTGTCAACTCCGAGGAAGCTTCCATCACAGACCCAGCCGATAATAATGAGAATAATGCGCTGCAGAAAGTGCCGTCCAAGAACGCTAAGCAGTTCATACAGGAAGAAGTTCGAGAAAGGGGTGTCGTTAAGAAGCATGTCTATCTGACCTATCTGCAAGATAGTGGCGGCGTTGTCCTTTGGAGCATTTGTGCACTTGTTTTCCTTGGATATGAAGTTGGCATTCTTGGTGAGCATTATAAATCTATGGTCAAGTTTACTGCTAACGTTGATATCAGGTCGAGCATGGTGGCTCCGAATTTGGACTGGTGATGTTGACGAAAGTATTTCAGTTGGCAGCATCCAGCAGCAACATGGCCACGCCTCAGTATTTTCTCTTCAACATTTCCCGTACTCCTCCGCGCCCGAGTTCAGGGCTAGTGGGACTCACTATGATTTGAACTACTACTTATGGATCTACATTGCCATCTCCAGCGCTACTGCAATTGTTGGCACATTCAGGTTCTTCTGGGCTTATTTCCTTGCTATCAAAGCGAGCCGATCACTCTTTGAAAAGATGCTGTTTACTGTCCTGCATACTCCTCTGAGATGGCTCGACACTGTTCCCGTCGGCAGAATTCTAAATCGATTCTCGTCCGACTTCAATATCATCGATAACCGTATCACTATGGACTGGACTCAGTTCATCTCCAACTTGCTATCCCTGGTCGGTGTCTGTGTGGCCGCCTTCTTCGCGTCCGGTATCGTGATCCCCTTGGCTATAGTTCTACTGGGGCTTGGTATTCTACTGGGTAATAGGTATCTTTATGGCGCACGACCACTAAAACGACTCGAGAGTAACTGCAAGTCCCCAGTCTTCGAGCTCTTCAACGCAGCCCTTGCGGGTGTGTCGACAATCCGAGGCTACAAGAAGACACAGGTCTATATTAACAGGATGTATGAGAAGCTTGATTCGTGGAGCATCATCACCTCTTATATGTGGCTTGTGAACCGCTGGATGGGTCTACGGATGGGTCTTATTGGTACATTATTCTCGACTATCGTCGGGATAATTGTTATTGTGAGCCCTAATATGGACGCTGCCTTGGCTGGCTTCACCTTGTCTTTTGCCATGGATTTTGCCGAGAGTATCCTCTGGACCATTCGAAACTATGCTGGTATGGAGCTGAATATGAACTCAACCGAGCGAGTTGTCGAATATACCGAACTTGAGACCGAGTCGCTTGAGGGAGAGAAGCCTTCTGCCGCGTGGCCTACTTCCGGAACTATGGAGATCAAGGATCTCGAGGTTTCATACGCTCCTGACCTTCCACCAGTACTCAAGGGAATCTCCTTTGACGTCAAGAATAACGAAAGAGTCGGTGTTGTGGGGCGTACAGGTGCTGGAAAGTCATCTCTGACTCTGGCCTTATTCCGATTTTTGGAGGCCCGTTCTGGAAGCGTCACTATCGATGGCCTGGACATTTCCAAAATTGACCTGCATAGCTTGCGATCTCGCCTAGCCATCATTCCTCAGGTATGTGTATTCGCTTTTGGTTTTACTACATACAGACTGACATCTTCTCAGGATCCTGTCCTTTTTTCGGGAACAATCAGATCCAACCTTGACCCATTTGAGGACAACACAGATGATGAGCTTCGCGAGTCGCTGGGCCGCGTCCATCTTATCGACTCACAGCCAGTTACACCCACTAACGAGCCAGCCTCTGCGGCGACCTCGACACTTGCTGCCAAGAATACAAACATATTCCGAGATCTATCAAGCCCAATCTCTGAGTCTGGCGGCAACCTATCCCAGGGTCAACGACAACTTCTCTGTCTGGCTCGTGCCATTGTGGCACGGCCTAAGATCATGGTACTAGACGAGGCCACTTCCGCCGTCGACATGGCTACCGATGCCCTTATCCAGCGCAGCATTCGAGAGGAGTTTACAGACAGCACACTCATCGTCATTGCACATCGTCTGAGCACCATCGCTGACTTTGATCGCATCCTAGTCCTTTCAGACGGTCAGGTTGCAGAGTTTGGGACTCCCAAGGAGCTTTGGCAACAAGAGGGTGTGTTTCGTGACATGTGTGAGAGCAGTGGAGAGAAGGAAAAGCTGAAACAAACGATATTTAGCTAGATGATGAAGAAATTTTAGGACCTCGGTTATAAACAATAAAAGTACTGAATTTCGCATAATCTTAGTATGCCTTTAGATTGGTTATCTTTTGCCCCTTGGTTTAAGAACAAATGTTTTTCTTGTTCCCCGAGGCAAGGGTATCAGTAGAGAAACTTCCCGATATTTAAATCGCGAATTTCGAGTCGAGTCATTAGCAAGGAAGATCATTTACGCCAAGAAACATTTCTTTTCAATTTAGAGTATATAGCTCAGCGTCACAAGCTTACCTCGGAACAATCGTCACAGAAGGACATAAGGATCAACAAAAGAGCATGGAAGCATATGCCTAAGTCGAAAACAAATGACTGCGAAATTTGATTTTAGTACTAATCCTCGAAACAAGCAGCTGATATTTGTTCAAGTCCTAGATCTTGGTGACACCGAACTCATGCCCTGGGTCAAACATTCCTGTTTCTGAATAGTAAATCTCCCATAAATTAACCAGGCGGTCCATGATATCTGGGTTGCTGTCAGCGAGATCGTGCAACTCGCCTGGATCGTTCTTCAAGTTGTACAGCTCCCATTTGTCCTTTCCCCTTGGTGCGGTCATGTATAAAGCTTTCCAGTGACCCTGCCTGATGGCTCGAAGACCGAACAGCTCCCAACCAGTGATCTCCTTTTCCTCATCATGAAAGGCTGGAGATTGGTCTTCAAGATGAGATACCCATGAGGATCCCCTCACGGGGAATACTTCTCTGCCTCGGAATTTGCTTCCTGGTAAGGGGATGCCCGCCAAGTCAAGGACTGTCGGTAGAATATCCATGACCGTACAGAATGAGTCGGTGTGCGATCCGCCAGTCTTGGAAAAAGGAGGATATCGAACAAGGCATGGACATCTAATACCGCCTTCAGTGATCCAAGTTTTGAAACCTCTAGAGGGCGCCATTGACGCGCATGCCCACTCAGGACCATACCAGATATATGAGTCTGCCATTCCCATGTTATCAATCGAGTTATTATAGTATTTGTTGATGATTCTTGGGACACTTCCAACACTGCCCATCATGGGAACAGCTTCGAGCATAGCCCCTTCGGCTCCGTTGTCCGACATGAAGAGGACAAAGGTGTTGTCTAACTCGTCAATCGAGTCGAGATAGTCTACCACGCGGCCGACATTGTCGTCTATAAGATCTACCATGGCGGCATAGACCTCCATTTTCCTCGCCGACTCAGCCTTCTCCATGGGTGACATCTTATCCCAAAGCTCGACTGTCACGGGTGCTGGTTCTGTGTCTTCAGAGATGAGTCCCAGTTTGACGAGATTCGCCAACCTTCGTTTGCGCAAGGCCGCTGGTCCATCGTCGTAGATACCCTTATATTTCTCGATTGTCTCGCGCGGCGCCTGCAGAGGCCAATGAGGTGCGGTGAAAGGCAGATACGCAAAGAACGGCTGTTCAGTGTCTTTTCGATCTTTTAGGAAATCAATCAACCTTTCGGAAAAGGTAGTTGTCGAGTAAAAGTCGTCGGGGATATCTTTTGGGTTTTTCCGATCTAAGAATCTGTCGTCTTGCATCCAGAACTTGCCGGCGTTCATGGGTGTGAAGAACCCGTGAGCTGGGTCGTCGAGTTGAGGTTCATAGTTGTAGTGATTACAGCAGCCTGATAAGAAGACATAACTGTTGTCAAAACCTCTCGCGTGAGGCGATGTCTCGTTCGTCGTTCCGAGGTGCCTGGCGACAACATTTAGTCATGGTTTTGAGGCTGCCGAGTCGCTCTCAACCTACCATTTTCCAGACATAATTGTATGATAGCCAGCATCTTGGAGAATCTCACTAAGCGCAGCAACGCGGAAGTTAAGGTATCCCTCATAGCCAGGCCTGTTTTTGTACTTATCCATAAACCTCGCCATGTGCTCAGTCATCTGGCCCAGGCCTGCAATGTGGTTGTCCGTTCCAGAGAACAGCATGCTCCTAGTTGGAGAGCATGCTGAAGCTGTATGGAAATTGGTCAGTCGCACACCAGTCTGCGAGAGGTGGTCGAGATTTGGAGTCGCTATCTCAGAGCCAAAGCATCCAAGGTCACTGTAGCCCAGGTCATCGGCGACGATGACGAGAAAGTTGGGTCGCTTGTGGGTTGGAATGGAACCCATTATTGAGATAGATTGTGAGGTTGACAAGACAGCCGCGGTAGAGCAACAGAGAGGATTTTTGGGTAACTATCCACATTTGGTTTCTCAACCAGGGGTTATCTACTTTTATTGACTGTTTATGGAGAGTTCATCGGAGTGTGGAGTTGACAGGATCAGCTATACACACTTGATAATGGAGGGTGCTTGAGGTCCACTTAAGGCCGTCTATCCGCGTCTTCTCCGTCCATGTATCCCAGTACGAGGATGTATCCAGCTTTATAAATGCTTAAATAGGATTATGTCACAACTAGCATGGGCCGGACATACAGTATCAGCCACTGGCCTAAATGAGAGGAGTCTCAGAGGCCCTCAGCACTGAACGGCCCCACTCCGAACGTTTTCCGTCTCCGTCTTTACCCGTCATCTCCGTCCCGGCATAGACGGAACCGCCTCTCCGCGTCGCCAAAACAACCTATCGAACTCCGAAATGCGGGGGGACCTCTAGCACGCCATTGACTTTACCAGAAATGGGCGACTATCGAGTTCCGGGTTCAGTTAACCGAAGCTGAGACCACGGCCATACCTCCGGAAAACACTTACACTCATCAATGATGCCCGTCCAACATCAAGGATACTGTACAAAGCCATGTTCCATCGCGTCCTAGATCATCTCGCGTGATCAAAACCAGTTCTGACGACAAGAAGCTTCAGTCTATGGCCACAATCGGACGTCATGTATAAATAAGAGCATGTATAGTCTTTGGAAACCCAGAGTTGCATCCGGGCCAACAACTTGATGATCCGAGATTCTGAGCAACAAGCAAACATGGCCCCTCCTAAACGTACTCGCGGGCTCCTTGCCTGCTTCAATGGCCGCCTCATCTATGCTTGTGGCATGATTGCCTTGTCGCAACTCAACTTCGGCATGGACCAGGCTGCTTTCAGTAACACTCAGGCAATGCCTTTCTTCAAGAGACAGTTCGGAACCTTAGATCAAGCCACTGGTACATACGTTCTCGAGACGATCTTCCTCTCCCTCTTGAACAGCATCCAATTTATTGGCTTTGTGTTTGGTCTCGTTCTTGGTAACCTCTTCAGCCGTCGCTTTGGCCGCCGTCTGGCAATGTTTCTCATGTGTTTCTGGGCTTTGATGTCCGGAGTCATCTTGATTACGTCCAAGACCCCGACTCAAGCAATCACTGGTCGTACTATCACATATGTTTACATCGGAATGGAGCTCGCCTTAGTCCCTGTTTTACAGTCAGAGCTTGTTCCCGCAGAGGCTCGCGGCTTTGTCGTTGGTACTTATCAGTCTGGTCTTTTGGTTCGTCTGAGACCCCTTTCCTTCCTGGTGTTTCATTTCTCTAATGTCTCATCTAGTTTGGTAGCCTTGTCATGTCTATTATCTGCCGAGGTACCAGCGACATCAAGGGACATGCTTCCTGGAGGATCCCCTATGGCCTTTTCTTCGTGATTCCTTCTATCCTCGCAGTGGCTGTGTGGTGGATCCCCGAGGTATGAGAACTACCATGATGGCTACCGGATTTCTCTAATTCTTCCAGTCTCCCCGTTGGCTATTGACCCGAGATCGCCAGGAGGATGCTCTCAAGTCCCTCCGACTGCTTCGACAAGGGGCATATACCGACGATGAGATCGAGCATGAATTTCGAGAGATGCAGAATGCTCTCAATAAGACTGTTAAAAGGGGTAGTTTCATAGATATGTGGCGAGGGAGTAAGCTAACTCCAACTACCAATTTCAGGGATATGGCATTTACTGACGACCTCAGCGAATCTCAAGCGAACTTTGATCACAATCGGCGTCAACATTTTTCTTCAACTCACGGGTCAGAACTTTGCTTCCAAATATGGCACAATCTTTATCCAAAGTTTGAATTCGGTGAACCCTTTTGTTATGTCATGCATCAACTCTGCGCTTAATATTGTTGCCGTCTTCTTGACACAGTTCTTGTCCGATAAGACAGGACGAGTGTTAGTATTGCCCGAGTGTTCACATGTAACAACACCAGCTGACGTGATTCGACAGTCCCTTGATGGTAGCCGGAGCAGTCCTTCAGACAGCCAGTCTTATGACCATGGGTGGGCTCGGAACTGTGAAGAATCCCTCGCAGAGCATTCGGTCTGCTATCGTTGCGACCGTCACCCTCTTCGGCATCGGATTTTCCCTAGGATGGGCACCTCTCTCACACGTTGTAGCCGCAGAGATCCCCACGACCGGTCTACGCGATCTCACATATGCTGTGGGAGCGGTCTTCAACATTGTCATTCAATGGGCTGTTGCTTTTAGTATTCCCTACCTCATTGACCAATCGCATACTGGCCTTGGGTCTAAAGTCGGCTTCATATTCGGAGTGACTTCGTTCATGGCGACATTATTCTCGTGGTTCTGTATTCCTGAATGTGGAGGTAAGACTTTGGAAGAAATCGATGAGCTGTTCGCTCGAGGCGTTCCTATTCGCAAGTTTCGCACATTCGAAGTTTCATTGGATGCAGAAGCCTCGGATGGTGGTGATGACCTCGCGAAACCTGGTAAGGGCAATGTGTCACAGACAACACATACTCTTTAGGGTTCGGCGTCGATGAAGGCTACATAAAGTCACAGATATTCTTAACAACGGGCAAAGTCAGCAGGGTTATGGCCGGCGGATGCACCCAGGGCAAGTTTCTATGAGAGCCAAATTCACAAGTCAATTCAAATCAATAATTTTATTTTTCTTGACTTCAGCAGCATAAGGGGGAAACCATTCACTCCATAGCATGAAGCAGTCATCCTCGTTTTTGGCCAATCTTATGCGCTGTGCAAAGGCTAACTAACTACCTTACCTGTCTTCGTCAATATAGGATGGAATACTGCTGGTGACTCGCGGATAAAGGCATCTGGCTATTAAGGTGGCTGGTTGGAGGCAGATGCCGCTATTACACTCATCAAGCAGGCCGCTGCTGTGTTTCTAGATACCGCCACGCTGCATACCTATTCAGGGAGGTGATGGTGAGCTTGTTGACCAATGTTTTATGTCTTCAACTTAATCCTATGCTCTGTACGTAAATAGACGATCCTATCCCACAGCTGAAAACAAAGATAACATTAACAGCACAGACGGGTAGCGAAATTATAGGTCCATTCCCTGATCGTATTGGCGATAGCTACCATGAATGCAGCCCAGTCAGATCGTATAACAATAATCTGGAACACAAGGAACCTAGTATATCTACTCCGTATTCCGTAGGAGGGCGGATATCGATGGTTGTCATGGATATCCATGCCATCCTTCTGTAGCCGGAATCCTGAGAGCTGAAAAGAGCCCATCTGGTCTCCATAGTGATTGAGATCAGGCCATTGGTAGCCATGCGGATGATCAAAACGAGCAATGTGATTGGCTAGTTGAGCCTGAAAGTCTTGTTCGCCGTTAGGCTTTCCCCCTTGCTAAGGTTAGACTCATTGTGATAACTCACTACCTACTGGTAATCAACTCGTAACAAGTCGTTTGTTTACGGAGTACATGGGTACATATTTGAGGATATGTATGCCTTACTGAGGTACAAGGAAAAGGAACTGTGATTGAGCCTTTCTTTCACATGAGCCATTGTGCTGCCAACAGTGGCGGCTGGTTTCCGGATGTGTCCACATGCATTGCTATGCAGTGTAGTATATCCATATAATGCCAACGTGAACTTTGTTACATGCCCAGTAACAGACCCAAGGGGGCATTTGGTTTTTCCTTCTGGTCCTTTTAATGACCGCTCGTTTTGGGTACCTATTCTGAACTCATCCCCTTTCTTCTTCAGGGCTGATGAGCTTTGGCCCCCATTTCGTTTGGTGCTACTTGGCCCGTCTCAGTTGTCATCGACACCTGATAGACCGTCCGTAGAACCCCAGTAGAGCCCCTAGTGCACGATGCAGCCGCTCTGACAACCACTTTAACTACAATGGCGACAGGCCTGAAGAATACTCGGTAATACTAATAGGCACCCTATTCCTCGGCAGAGTCGACTAATTCCTTCCATTGGTTTATTAGCGCTTGGATTCGGCGCAGCTGTCCTGGACCACCACTGATAATCCACTGCTACAGCACAGCTTAAAACAAGATCTTGCCCTGACAGAGGTGCGTTGTCCCCTCTTGACATGCATCAATCCATGAATTGGATGCTGCTCCTCATTGGATCCAGATGATCCATTTGATCCATTTCCCATGTGTGTGATCGCCCGCGCGTCCGCCGCAACTCATTAACCTCTACTAGGTAGGTAAAACTATCCAATGCGTCAAGCTACAGTACAGCGCCTTGCATATTTTAGTTAGGTAGTCAACTGAGTTTGGTGACACGCCTGAAGGTGCGCCAAAACACCCTGTGCCTCGTGCCTTGTTCCTCGTGGTCGTGAGTGTCAGAAAGTCACAGTCGCGGTGACATTGGCAGTGACAGTGACAGCAAAGTGATGCGAGCCCTGTTTCTGTTTCTGTTTCTGTTTCTTGGAGGCATCGCCGGAATAAACCACAATCGTGCACACCGTTGGGCTCCTTTTTTTCCTTTTTCTCTTTTTTCCGTTTCCCCCTTCTTCCAGTCCCTTTTATTTCTTAGATCCAATCAATCAGCAACGCTAATCTTCGACCCCCGATCTCTGTTGTTCTCTCCAGCTCCTACTTATCTCTACCTTACTGTGCAGCTTGCCTTGGCGTCTAATCAGAGGCTTCCAAAGGTCCACACCAGCTCCAGCCTGGAGCTCTAGACTACTCTCCACCATCAAACTCACTCGTTATTACTCTACTTTTGGCACTACCGTGCCAATTCCATCACTGCCGACAACCTCGAACAATTATCCGGATTCACCTTTGCCTTATTTTCTTCTTCACACACCCACTCTAGGTTCGCATCATCTCATCGTCTTCGACCGTTGATCTCGTTCGTATTCGAGCGTGGGAGCCGCAGAGCTCTTCAGTCTCTTCTCCCTACCTCACCTATGCAGCTTCTACCCCCGTTTGATCACCTAAACATATCAACACGATGAAAGCTGCTCCTCTAATCATCAATTGGCATGACCAGAATGCCCCCGTTTACTCCGCCCACTTCGAGCCGTCTGGAAAGGGGCGTTTAGCCACGGCTGGTGGTGATAATCATATCAGAATATGGAGGGTTCTGGTTGATGGGGAGGACCGTAAGGTCGAGTACCTTTCAACCCTTTCAAAGCACAACCAGGCTGTTAATGTTGTTCGTTGGGCGCCCAAGGGTAAGGCTCTCCTATCCTCATTCACAATTTACTCTGCTCACAGCTTTATTTTCAGGCGAACTTCTAGCCTCTGCAGGCGATGATGGCAACGTGATCCTCTGGGTACCAAGCGAAACACCCCAAACAGCCTTCGGATCCGATGCCCCGGAAGACAAAGAGTCTTGGAGGGCAAAGCATATGTGTCGTTCTAGTGGCGCGGAGATCTATGACTTAGCCTGGTCCCCAGACGGAGTGTACTTCATCATCGGCAGTATGGATAACATAGCACGAATCTACAACGCCCAGACAGGTCAGCAGACGACTCTCAACGACCCAATCACCGTCAGCTTCTAACACAGCAAACAGGAACACTCGTGCGCCAGATCGCCGAGCACAGTCATTATGTGCAGGGCGTCACATGGGATCCCCTCAACGAGTACATCGCGACGCAGTCCTCCGATCGATCAGTTCATATCTACTCTCTAAAAACCAAGGATGGGCAATACACCCTTAGCGTAGACGACAAGACTCCTCGACTTGCCAGCCATATCAAGGCCGATCTTCCTCCTCGACGAATCTCTTCGAGCAGTCCTGCTCCTCCCGACTTTGGCCATCGCTCTTCGCTTGCTGTCCTTGATTCTGCGCCTTCTATCGGATCACCTGTGCCTTCTGCACCCGGCACGCCTACTTCTTTCGCGCTTCCCATGAACCCGCCCAGCGTCGTTAGCCATAGCCGTCGATCTTCGTTCTCTTCTCGTCGATCTGTATCGCCAGCGCCGTCTATGCCTTTGCCGGCCGTCATGCCTATGGACCCCTCTCCGAAACCATCGTCAACGTTGAGCAGCGGGTTGGGAATGAAGAATGCGAACCTCTATGCCAATGAGACGCTCACTTCCTTTTTTCGACGACTCACATTTACACCAGATGGCAGCTTGCTATTAACCCCATCGGGACAGTACCAAAACCAACACCAAGCTGAAAGAGACGCGAAACCTACTTATGAAGTGATTAACACAGTCTACATATACACGCGTGGTGGTATCAACAAGCCTCCAATCGCCCATTTGCCGGGTCACAAGAAGCCCTCAGTCGTGGTAAAATGTTCTCCGATATTCTACACACTGCGGCAGTCTCCTCCTGTCACACGCAATATCACCATTGACACATCATCTTCAGAGGAGCCTATTCCAGCCCTTCCAGAACCTCTGTCGAAGCCATCCCCAGCTCCTTCTGTCATGGATCCACCTCCTCCACCCTCTACCGCATCAGACACAAAGGCATCAAGCTCAGATACGGCTTTAGCTGCATCAGGCCCAAAGCCTGCCTTTTCCCTGCCTTACCGTATGGTCTACGCAGTGGCTACACAAGACTCGGTCCTACTTTACGATACTCAGCAAAAGACCCCTATCTGTGTTGTCAGCAATCTTCATTGCGCTACCTTCACTGACCTTGCATGGTACGCTGGAGTTTCTATCGTCTGTCAACTGTCTAGATCGACTAACAAAACTACTAGGTCAAGCGATGGTCTGACTTTAATGATCTCGTCTTCTGATGGTTTCTGCTCAACACTATCCTTTACAGCTGGAGAACTGGGTGAAGTCTATAAGGGTGAAGTCGGTCCGCCCAAGTCCCAAACAGGGACATCGTCTAATCAAAGCACTCCCATGCCTACCCCAACGACCGCGTTTGCTCCACCTTCACCCTTTCCTAACGGCTCGCATCACCACCATCGCAACTCCGCGAGCTCTTTTACTGCCCCTTCACCTCCGCAGTCAGCTTCAATTCTTTCTCAACGTCCCTCTTCTCCTGCGAGATCGAATTCGACGTCTTCAATTGCGACTATCACTACACAGGCCAGCACTGTGCCTGCAGCGGGTGTTGTCACCAATCCACCTCTGATTTCTGGCAATGTTCCAGGCATTGCAGCAGCAAATTCTGGCAAGGTGACTGGTGTTCCGCTCACAACACCTCCCGAGACTCCTCGAAGTACTACAGGCAGTGTTGCGGGCACTAAGCGCGACGCCAGTGAAGGCGAAAAAGAAGACAGCAAGGAGCCAAAGAAGAGGCGAATTGCTCCCACTCTTGTGGAGCCCAAAATTTAGGCTTCAAGACGTGCTGGAAAGGGGTGTAGTACTACTATTTCAAAAGTATGGTTTGTCTTAGTTTCTGCAGTGATAGTGTTGGGTGTGATTCGGTCTTCACAGTTGTGTGGATCCGCGATTTAGCAAGCATGGGATGGCGTTTGATGAGTCTGGTTGAGACGGGTTGATTTACATGGGATTATGGCGAGGTAGTTGGCCTGGCCAGTCTACGGTATATGATTTCCGCCAGGTATCAAGGTAGACGAGCTATACAGCCATGCACTGGGATGGGAAAATGGGAATGTAGCACAAGCCTAGGTATTATGTAGTCTACACAATAAATTTTGATAGTCTATTCAGACACTGCGCGTGTCTTGTCTCCCCTGGGGGGCTGTCATTTCAGCACTGGCTTCCAGCCTTTACGCTGAATAAATTTATCCACGCCCTCGTCTCGGAGAACATCGGCTCCTAGCCGTCCTGTTAATACACTACGCTCATGATCTGGCCCCCGAACGTAGAATGGATATGACAAGCGTCCGTTGTCGTTCTGTTTGTTCTTAGTCTCCGTACCGTCTCTGACTTTCCAAACTGAACGGTTCTTGATTATTTCCTCCACAAACCCACAAGCCGGGCGGTCAAGTGAAAGATACCATCGTCGTTGGTGTACACTACCGATGGTGTTAGAAGCCCCCGTATACGCATTTGTTCTGCGGGCCTCTTCGTCTTCAAGCTCACGTAGCTCGCGCTCCATGGCGGAATGGTCGTCTGCATTGGTTCCCGCATCAGTGTTTGGAGGGACATCCTCACTCGCATCACCCTCACTGTCCTCATCACTCGTCTCAGGTTGCGTCTCTACCTGGATATGACGACGTCGTCGTTTCCGATTTGTTTTTTCTCTCCTTACTTTACCGGCAACATCTTCTGACCTGGTTAAACGAATGCTTAGAACATATGGATCTGGTAAGCGCGATCCATGCAGTCGAATACGGATTTTACGATTCTGAAAAGCGGCGTGCAGAAGAGCTTGCTGTGTTGGCGCGGACGATGGACCTGGCGAGGACGCTGGAGAGGACGGATCAGTCGTTGGGGCATGCTTGCTTTGACGGGGGAGGATGCTATATGTTCCCGAGTCCCGAATGAGAAGTGATCCGGTTGAGGCTGAGGCAGTCTCAATGAGATGATTCTATGACAATATTAATTCCTTTGCTTCTGTAAAGAGAAAGACGCCGTACCCATAGACAGTGAATTCGCGTCTCTGTCGCGTTGCGATTCAACCGTGTACCCTGAGGGTCGCCAGGGAGTCCATACATGATCGCCCAGCTAACGCTACTGGTCTCATTGATCTGAAGACGGAGGTCATAGTGCGTGCCAGCAATTGGGTGGTCATGTTGATGAATGACGAAATGAGCGCCTGCAGAACTTCCAAAGTTTTCGGTATAAAGTGAGCTATATGATGATGTGGATAGCGGCGATGGGCTTGATATATGTCTAGAGAGATGCGCTTTAAAATGCGAAAGATGGTCCTCTACAGTGGCTGATCCCGATTCTATGTCAGCAGTTGTTGGTAGCTGTGAAGGCGATTGTGTGTCGAGTGTCCATTCGAGATTTCTTCTTTTTATAAATGGATTAGAAATGAAGCCAGGGCTTGGTTGTCGCTTTTCAACCATGGTGTATGTTGTATTGTTTGTTGTTATACTCCGAGGTTGAGTTTCTTACAGTAAATCGTGATTGGGTCTCGATAGTTCTTCTTTAGAAAGGTAGTTCAACAAGCTGGGTTGGATGATTGCTTTCATTAGTTTTCAGAGTTTGGTTTAAAACCTAGAACAAGCTTCCTGTATTCCCTGTTTATTTTTCGTATACGTACATAATACGTTATAATCGTCTTGTCATACAATGGTCCATGAGGAAGCCCAAGTATAACGAGATATACCGTACCTGTGGTAGGATCAAAGTACAATCAGGTGACAGAAGTCTGATAACAGAGCACAGTATATAACTGACTTAGCCTATTTTCTAGATATATAAAACAGATTTTCTTAATATATTTATTATAAAGTTAAAATATCTCTACAGCAATACACAAGATATAGCTAATAAGGTCTTATATAATAAGAATAATATAATATAATACTTATTTTTCAGCATATTATATATAAGGCGTCATACATTACGCCAAAAAACATAATAACTTTAAAAGCAAGTCTCGAGATTATACAGCGCTGCTGCCTTTAACCTTATGATCTAACTGAATTAGTAATAAATTAGATCAGGCCGCAAGGCAACGCAGAGCAGTATAAGGAACACAGATTAAGGGTAAATATAGCTAATAAACACTTAAGAAACTAATAATATAATTAATAAGCAAGTTAATTAAATAAGTAAGT